>CM065591.1:16631153-16807582 GCA_033119425.1 Bufotes viridis | reverse complement strand
ATGTCCACAGCGCCCCCATAACAGTGATCTCCACAGTGCCCCCATAACAGTGACGTCCACAGTGCCCCATAACAGTGATCTCCCACAGTGCCCCCATACCAGTGATGTCCACAGTGCCCCCATAACAGTGATGTCCCACAGTGCCCCCATAACAGTGACCTCCACAGTGCCCCCATAACAGTGATGTCCACAGTGCCCCCATAACAGTGATGTCCACAGTGCCCCCATAACAGTGACATCCACAGCGCCCCCATAACAGTGACGTCCACAGTGCTCCATGACAGTGACGTCCACAGTGCCCCATAACAGTGATCTCCACAGTGCCCCCATAACACTGATGTCCACAGTGCCCCCATAACAGTGACCTCCACAGTGCCTCATAACAGAGATCTCCACAGTGCCCCATAGCAGTGACATCCACAGTGCCTCCATAACAGTGACGTCCACAGTGCCCCATGACAGTGACGCTCCACAGTGCCTCATGACAGTGACCTCCACAGTGCCCCATAACAGAGATCTCCACAGTGCCCCATAGCAGTGACATCAACAGTGCCTCCATAACAGTGACGTCCACAGTGCCCCATAACAGTGACCTCCACAGTGCCCCATAACAGTGACCTTCACAGTGCCCCATAACAGTGACCTCCACAGTGCCCCCATAACAGTGATGTCCACAGTGCCCCATAACAGTGACATCCACAGTGCCCCCATAACAGTGACGTCCACAGTGCTCCATGACAGTGACGTCCACAGTGCCCCATAACAGTGATCTCCACAGTGCCCCCATAACAGTGATCTCCACAGTGCCCCCATAACAGTGATCTCCACAGTGCCCCCATAACAGTGATGTCCACAGCGCCCCCATAACAGTGACGTCCACAGTGCTCCATGACAGTGACGTCCACAGTGCCCCCATAACAGTGACGTCCACAGCGCCCCCATAACAGTGACCTCCACAGTGCCCCATAACAGTGATCTCCACAGTGCCCCCATAACAGTGACGTCCACAGTGCCCCCATAACAGTGACGTCCACAGTATACAGTATAGGAATACTGAGGGGCCTTTCAGCTCTCTCATGGATTGTCACCCAGCTTTCCTGGTCTCCTGAGGAGAACATATCTCAGTGCAGGAACATATAGAGAAGTCATCAAATGATTTAGCCATTCATGAGTCTTAGTTCTCATAGGAGCTGCAACCCGGCTTTCTAAGACTCCTGAATGGCCAACTCATTTGACTTCTCTATATGTTCCTATACTGAGATATATTCTCCTCAGGAAAGCTGGGTGACAGCCTGTATACCACACAGCTCTCCTAGGAGCTGCCACCTGGCTTTCTGTGATGTATACAGGCTGTCACCCAGCTTTCCTAAAAGGAACAGAACCTAGAACTTGCGGAATGGTGAATGCCCGGATGGAGCACGGTGCAGGAATGGCCACCAGTTGTGGCTAGCAGGAGGATGATGTGCTGATTGTCCTCCCTCCACCGCTTCCTGTGCTCCCGCCTCAGCCTGCCCCGCACTAAGATCAAATGCAGACATCCGAGGAACACAGATGCCGGGCTGGATTCCTGCTTAGTGCAGGACGCACGGCGTCATTGGTTGCTATGACGCCGTGCGCTTCCTCAGCCGCCACTGTACACTAATAAACTGGTATGATCTATAGGAGTGTATTGGTGTACAGTAGCGGCTGCAGGAAGCGCACGGCGTCATAGCAACCAATGACGCCGTGCGCTCCTGCACTAAGCAGGAATCCAGGCCGGCATCTGTGTTCCTCGGACGTCTTATAACCCCTCTTCCCCCATGGAGGCTCTCTCACCGGCACTGATGTCTGCCCTCAGACATGGACGCTGGGCCCCGCAGTCATGTTCAGGAGACTGGGGACCACGGAGGAATCCCCGCCTCCACTGTGGGTGAGTCGCAGCCTGCTCCTGCACAGCGCTACATGCGCTGTGCAGGAGTCAGTACAGGCTTCACATAGAAGCCTGTACAATATAGACAGTGGTACTGCGCATGCTCACTAGCATTCAGCCTAGTGAGCTGTGAAGACGGACCGGGCGGAGCTTTCTCCAGCAGCAGGCGGTGACGTCACTGTGACGATCCGTCTCCTGCTGGAGAAAGGAAGAGAAGACAGGAAGAGAAGAAGACGGTCTTCAGACGGAAGCAGGAAAAAGCCATCTGGAGGGACCACGTGACCGGGAGGCAGATCTCAAGAACGGCTGCACTGTGGAAGGTAAGTATATGTGCAATAATCTTTCCTCCACAGGTTAGATTTAAAGAGCAAAAAAAAGGTTAAGCCCGGAGAACCCCTTTAAGTTCCAAAGTTGCAATCGCGGTCGAATAGAACTTAAAGCTGTCACTTAGTCAGTTTTAGTATTGGTGTGCTGTAATAGAAGTTACATTCGTACGCGAATATAACTTAGAGCAATACAGTCAACTTTACACTGTTAGTTTTATTATCGCGATAATACAACTATTCAAGAATCGTGTACGTGCGTCTGTACGTGTGTGCGTTACCTCGGACACTATTCTATTTTGCCAGCCACAGCTGAAACCACTGATTTATGGTATTGCTATTTTGGCAATTGAATTTAACCCCAGAAAATAATCTATCCTTTGCCAGACAGCAGACAGTATTATACTTGTCTAACCAAAGCTGGAACACCAGATTTAGGGGATTGGTATTTGGGCAATTGTATTTAACCCTTAATAAAATATAGAAATTTCTTTCCTGAGTTTCTAGGGGTGACAATTAGCACAGCCAAGCCCCTGATGTAGGATATAGCAAAAAAAAAAAACTAGTATTGATGGATTGATGGACTTGGTGGCAGCTTCTTCTGGCGCACCACAAGTCACAAAATGGCCGCCGATCAACCCAGAAAATAAGTGACAGAAAAACGCTCTGTGCAGCCTAAAAACCAGCGAGCAAGTAACTAGCAGAAGTTCAATGATTCTCAGCTGTAAATTGATCCGTTCATTAGGTGCTGTTGCTGACTTTAACCTGCCTAATCTCGCCCTCACAGAAGCTGCGTCCTCTCCCTACACTAATCAGAGCAGTGTGACGTGCGGCGCTACGTGACTCCAGCTTAAATAGAGGCTGGGTCACATGATGCACTTGGCCAATCACAGCCATGCCATTAGTAGGCATGGCTGTGATGGGCTCTTAGGGCAAGAAGTAAAACGCTAGCTGACTGGCTGCTGTGCAGCCCTTCAGAAAGCGGGAAGTAATCGACGAACACCGAACCCGAACCCGAACTTTTTGAAAATGTTCGGTCCGGGTCCCGGACACCCCAAAATTTGGTACGAACCCGAACGATGCGCGAACTGTTCGCTCAACACTAATCATCACCTATATGAGTGTGTTGGCAATGTTGCCACACCCCAGATGAAAAGGCCGTTGCTTCATTATGGTCAGACCAAAAGCGATCGGACGGCTGGATAATATTTCATAGAAAAACATTAATTTACCTTTTTTTTTTTTAAAGTTGTATGGGTTTTTAATACATAAAATAAAAAATCATAATAAAGTCTCTTAATAGTTTATTAGAAATAATGCAGACAATTAAAAAATCCCCATCAATTCCAATACAAAGCAAGTACAGAGCTCAGAACTAAATTATTTCATGATGTCGTAATGGTTCGTTAATTCAACAATGTTTAATCAATTCAACACACGTCCCCGGATAGGGTACGTAACAGGGATTAAATTGATAGGAATAGTACTAGTTAAGACACCACTCATATAGGGTGTCACAGCACATTGCTCTGTGCACGCGCAGTGCCCCAATTTGGGAGTAAGAGGACCGACCAAGCTGCTTTTTCCATCTCCCAGTTCTTAAAATCATTTCAGTTTGGTGTATGAGAGTTTGGTCTGTCACTGTGAAGGCAGTCGAAGGTACCTGGCCTAAAATTTTTTTCACAAAAGGCAATCCCTGATATGGGATGTAACAGGGATTAAACTGATGAGAATAATACTACAGAAAATACCACTCATATCGGGTGTGACAGTAAATTGCACGGCGCAGACGCAGTGACCGTGGATTAAAACAAAGGGGAGGGAGCCAGCGTTTTTAACCATCTCCCCGTTCGAAAAATCAATTCAATTTACCTTTCGGGGACCCTTGGTGTTGTACATGGCTGGGTGGAGGAAGAAACCTTCAATGACATCACCGGGACATGGCTAGCTTGGTATCCAACCTTGTGCAAATGGGGAGTTTGCGGTTGTGCAAATGGACTGTTTGCGGTGCATTAAAAGGGAGTTTGGTCTGTCAATGTCTGTGAAGCGGGCGTAACCCCTACACTACCTGATCGATACAACATCATACCTGATCGTATACACACACTGGATGTTTTAAAGCATGTTATTCCAAACAATTTAGGAATGTTCGTTGATTTATACCCTTTATGGATTAAAACCCGACTCTGTGTCCACTACGTAATTTTCCATGGGAGTTTTGCCATGGATCCCCTCCGGCATGCCACAGTCCAGGTGTTAGTCCCTTGAAACAACTTTTCCATCACTATTGTGGCCAGAAAGAGTCCCAGTGGGTTTAAAAATTCGCCTATTAAAGTCTATGGCGGTTCGCCCGTTCGCGAACATTATGTGGAAGTTCGCATTCGCGAACTGAAAATTTTATGTTCGCTACATCACTAGTATGCAATAATGAATGGCACCATTGTCCTGCAAAAACAGGCACTCATATGTATATGTGAATGGAAAAATAAACATGGTATGGCTTCAAAAAAGCAGGAAGGAGAAAAAATGCAGACCTCACCCGGTCCTGAAAGGGGTTGAAATTGCAATGAAAATATAATCTGGGTATAATCTCTTATTGCATTGTATTGTAACCACCCAACTATTGTTTTGGTATAAATAAATAAATAAAGGGAGTTTCCCACAAAGGTCTTTTTAAATTCAATCTTGTGGGTTATATTGCTCTCTGTTAAAATCAAAGCCAATGGGAGTCTCTGTATTCAATGAGACATTACTCTGACAGTATTCACTTATTGTAAAATTTATAATAAAAGAAGACTGACAGAAAAAAGTAAGACCATATCATAAGGCAGCAAGTCCTACAGTGGAGCTCCACACCTTCTATATTTCATACTATCTGAACATTACAATAACTACTGACTTGCGAGCTCTTCAATGTGCAATAACCAATTTTATGCTACTATTTTCTTATACTATATATATATATATATATACATATATATATAAATCCGGAGATAGGCAGCAGCACGTCCAAAGGGCTTGGCGGGTGCAAAATCCTCAGGAGGACGGACAATCCTCCATGCATATATAGATCCCAGAGAAGAGGCAGCACTCCTGAGTTAAATGGTGATGACCCAATTTATTCCAAGGCAATGTTTCAGCCTACTCCATGAGGCCTTTGTCAAGCTTGACAAAGGCCTCATGGAGTAGGCTGAAACGTTGCCTCGGAATAAATTGGGTCATCACCATTTAACTCAGGAGTGCTGCCTCTTCTCTGGGATCTATATATATATACACCCATACAGTAGTTACTTCCTCGTGTGGATTGCTAAATATCTCAAAAGACCTGATTTATGAGTAAAACACTTTTCACATTCAGGACATGAATATTGCTTCTCTCCTGTGTGAATTATATGATGTTCAACAAGATTTACTTTTCTAGTAAATGATTTCTCACATTCTGGACACTTAAATGACATTTCTCCTTGTTGAATTTTCTTACGGACCGAACAATTTCAAAAAGTTCGGGTTCGGGTCCGTTGTTCGGCAATTTCATCCCACTTTCTGAAGGGCTGCACAGCAGCCAGTCAGCTAGCATTTTACTTCTTGCCCTAGAAGCCATCACAGTCATGTCTACTAATGGCATGCCTGTGATTGGCCAAGTGCAGCATGTGACCCAGCCTCTAATTAAGCTGGAGTCACGTAGTGCCGCACGTCACTCTGCTCTGATTAGTGTAGGGATAGGACGCAGCTGCTGTGAGGGCGAGATTAGGCAGGGAAAACTCAGCAAAAACACCCAATGAATTGATCGATCTACAGCTGTGAAACATTCAACTTCTGCTAGTTTATTGCTCACTGTTTTTAGGCTGCACTGAGCGTTTTCTGTCACTTTTTCTGGGGTGATCGGCAGCCATTTTGTGTCTTGTGGTGCACCAGCACAAGCTGCCACCAAGTCCATCAATTCATCAATACTAGGTATTTTTTTTTTTTGCTATATCCTATATCAGGGGGTTGGCTGTGCTTATTGTCACCCCTAGAATCTCAGGATAGAAATTTCTATATTTTATTGAGGGGTTAAATTCAATTGCCAAAACAGCAATCCCCTAAATCTGGTGTTCCAGCCGTGGCTGGCCAAGTGTAATACTGTCTGCTGTCCGGCAAAGGATAAATTTTGTTCTGGGGTGAAATTTAATTGCCAAATTAGCAATACCATAAATCAGTGGTTTCAGCTGTGACTGAACAAGTTTAATAGTGTCCGGAAAAGGATATATTTTTTCTGGGGTGAAATTCACTTGCCAATATAGAAATACTGTAAATCTGCTGTTCCAGCTGTGACTGGACAAGTTTAATAGTGTCCGGCAAAGGATATATTTTGTTCTGAGGTAAAATTCAGTAGCCAAAATATAAATACCGTGAATCTGATGTTCCAGGTGTGGCTGGACAAGTTTAATAGTGTCCGGCAAAGGATATATTTTTGTTCTGGGGTTAAATTTAATTGCCAAAATGGGGTGAAATTAGTTGCAAAAATAGAAATAACGTAAATCTGGTGTTCCAGCTGTGACTGGACAAGGTTCATAGTGTCCGTCATAGGATAGATAATTTTCTGCGGTGAAATTCAGTTTAAAAAATATAAATACTGTAAATCTGGTGTTCCAGCTATGGCTGGACAAGTTTAATAGTGTCCGGCAAAGGATATATTTTTTCTGGGGTGAAATTCAGTTGCAAAAATAGAAATAACGTAAATCTGGTGTTCCAGCTGTGACTGGACAAGTTTCATAGTGTCCGTCATAGAATATATTATTTTTTGCGGTGAAATTCAGTTGCCAAAATAGAAATACAGTAAATCTGGTGTTCCAGCTGTGACTGAACAAGTTTAATAGTATCCGTCAAAGGATAGATTTTGTTCTGGGGTGAAATTCAATTGGCAAAATAGCAATGCCCTGAATCTGGTGTTCCAGCTGTGACTGGACAATTTCCCTAGTGTCCATCAAAGGATATATTATTTTCTGGGGGTAAAGTCAGTAGCAAAAATAGAAATACAGTAAATCTGGTGTTCCAGCTGTTGCAGGCCTAGTTTAAAACTGTCCGTAAAGGGTATATTTTTTCTGGGGTGAAATTTAATTGTCAAAATAGCAATACCCTGAATCTGGTGTTCCAGTTGTGACTGGACTATTTCCTAGTGTCCGTCAAAGGACATATTTTGCTCTGTGGTGAAATACACTTGCAAAAATCGAAATACAGTAAATCTGGTGTTCCAGCTGTGGCTGGGCAAGTTTTTAGTGTCCGTCAAAGGATATATTATTTTCTGGGGTGAAATTCAGTTGCACAAATATAAATACCGTAAATCTGGTGTTCCAGCTGTGGCTGGACAAGTTTAATAGTGTGCGGCAAAAGAAATATTTTGTTCTGGGGTGAAATTCAATTGTTAAAATGGCAATACCATAAATCAGTGGTTTCAGCTGTGGCTGGCCAAGCTCAATAGTGTCCAGCAAAGAATATTTTTTCTGGGGTGAAATTCAGTTGCAAAAATAGAAATAATGTACTGTAAATCTGGTGTTCCAGCTGTGGCTTGACAAGTTTAATATTGTCCGTCAAAGGATATATTATTTTCTGGGGAGGAATTCAATTGCCAAAATAGCAATACCCAAAATCTGGTGTTCCAGCTGTTGCAGGCCAAGTGTAAATCTGTCCGTTAAAGGGTATATTACACTCAGTGTGCATCTCCAAGTGTATTTCTTTCCTTTAAAGGGTAGATTACAGTAAGTGTTAAAATACAGCATAATCCTCTACATTTGCACACACTGTTTTGTATCTCTAAGTGTATTTCTTTCCGTTAAAGGGTATATTACACAAGGGTTAAAATACTAGTGCTGAAAGCATAATCCTATATATTTTTTCACACGCTACTGTGCATCTCAAAGTGTAAATCTGTCCGTAAAAGGATACCTTTCATCCAGGGCCTAAATACTAGGCCTACAATTGATATTCCCCTAAATCTGTGTTTACTGCTGTGCCTAGATTAGTGTAATACGGTACATAAATAGATAGCCAGATAGTGTTAGGTGCCTGTAAAAAAAGGCCTGAATTTGAATTCAATGCATTGGGCCAAATAATTTTTTCTTATAGTGGTGAACAGTAACAATGAGGAAAACATCTAGTAAGGGACGCGGACATGGTCGTGGTGGTGTTAGTGGACCCTCTGGTGCTGGGAGAGAATGTGGCCATTCTGCCACAGCCACACGTCCTAGTGAACCAACTTCCTCAGGTTCCAGTACCCGACAGAATTTACAGCGATATTTGGTGGGGCCCAATGCCGTTCTAAGGATGGTAAGGCCTGAGCAAGTACAGGCGCTAGTCAATTGGGTGGCCGACAGTGGATGCAGCACGTTTACAACATTATCTCCCATCCAGTCTTCTGCAGAAAGCGCACAGGTTGCGCTTGAAAACCAAGCCCATCAGTCTGTCACATCACCCCTATGCATATCAGGGAAACTGAGCCTCAAGTAATGCAGCAGTCTCTTATGCTGTTTGAAGACTCTGCTGGCAGGGTTTCCCAAGGGAATCCACCTAGCCCTTCCCCAGTGGTGGAAGACATAGAATGCACTGATGCACAACCACTGATATTTCGTGATAATGAGGACATGGGAATACAACCTCATCGGAGTCCGCACGTCTCTGATGATGACGAAACATAGGTGACAAATGCTGCGTCTTTTTGCAGTGTACAGACCAAAGTGGAGGTCAGGGAGGAAGACTGTGTGGAAGACGATGAGGTCCTAGACCCCACATGGAATGAAGGTCGTGCCACAGACTTTTATAGTTCAGAGGAAGAGGCAGTGGTGAGACCGAGCCAACAGCGTAGCAAAAGAGGGAGCAGGGGGCAAAAGCAGACCAGCCGCCGCCAAGAGAGTTTGCCTGCTACTGGCCACCGCCACCATTGACCCAGCACCCCAAATGCAGTTTCATGGAGTTCCCTGGCATGTCACTTCTTTAAACAATGTGCTGACGACAAGACCCGAGTGGTTTGCACGCTGTGCCATCACAGCCTGAAGCGAGGCATTAACATTCTGAACCTTAGCACAACCTGCATGACTAGGCATCTACATGCAAAGCATGAACTGCAGTGGAGTAAACACCCTAAACACAAAGAACTCACTCAGGCTGCCCCTGCTCCCTCTTCTGCTGCTGCCTCGGCCTCTTCCTCCGCCTCGGGAGGAATGTTGGCCCCTGACGCCCACCAAACAGAGGATGTGCAGCCATCACCACCACCTCCGTTACCAAGCATCTCCACCATGTCACACGGCAGCTGTTCAGCTCTCCATCTCACAAACCTTGAGAGAAAGCGAAAATTCCCACCTAGCCACCCTCGAGCCCTGGGCCTGAATGCCAGCATTTCTAAACTACTGGCCTTTGAAATGCTGTCATTCAGGCTGGTGGACACAGACAGCTTCAAACAGCTAATGGCCATGGCTGTCCCACAGTATGTTGTTCCCAGACACCACTACTTCTCCAAGAGAGCCACTTAGGGCGATGATGGAAGAGAAGGTGGCCCAGGAGTTGGAGGAGGAGGAAGAGGATCATTTTTAGCACTTTCAGGTCTGTCTTTTAGAAGTGGCTCAGAGGGAGGTTTTTGCAAAAGCAAAGGCCAGGTACAAATGTGGCCAGCCAGGGCCCACTACTGGAGGACAAGGAGGACGAGGATGAGGAGGTGGAGGAGGATGAAGCATGTTCACAGCGGGGTGGCACCCAGCGCAGCTCGGGCCCATCACTGGTGCGTGGCTGGGGGAAACGGAGGACGATGACGATTTGCCTCCCACAGAGAACAGCTTGTCCTTACCTCTGGGCAGCCTGGCACACATGAGCGACTACATGCTGCAGTGCCTGCGCAACGAGCAGCAGAGTTGCCCACATTTTAACGTGTGCAGACTACTGGATGGCCACCCTGCTGGATCCCCGGTACAAAGACAATGTGCCCACCTTACTTCCTGAACTGGAGAGTGATAGGAAGATGCACGAGTACAAGCGCCACGCTGGTAGACGCGCTCCTGAGAGCATTCCCAAAAGTCACAGGGAACAGGTGGAAGCCCAAGGCGAAGGCAGAGGAGGAGCAAGAGGTCGCCAACACAGCTGTGTCACGGCCAGCTCCTCTGAGGGCAGGGTTAGCATGGCAGAAATGTGGAAAAGTTTTGTCTCCACGCCACAGCTAACTGTACCTCCACCTGATACGGAACGTGTTAGCAGGAGGCAGCATTTCATTAACATGGTTGAACAGTACGTCTGCACACCCCTCCACGTATTGACTGACGGTTCGGCCCCATTCAACTTCTGGGTCTCCAACTTGTCCACGTGGCCAGAGTTAGTATTTTATGCCTTGAAGGTGCTGGCCTGCCCGGCGGCCAGCGTTTTGTCTGAACGTGTATTCAGCACGGCAGGGGGCGTCGATACTGACAAACGCAGCCGCCTGTCCACAGCCAACGTGGACAAGCTGACGTTCATAAAAATGAACCAGGCATGGATTCCACAGGACCTGTCCCTCCCTTGTGCAGAATAGACATTTATAACTGCCTCCCCCTCAACCATGTATTCTTGTACTCCGGGGCACTTCTTTATTGAAACCTTTTTTTTTTAACTTTACCATGATCTTGCAGTGCAACCCAAAGTTGAATGAACCTCTCCTCAATCTGGGCGCCGGGGCCTAAATCACTGAAAGTGACCTGTTACAATGGTGGGTGACATCCAGCCTGAACCTCTGCCATGCGACCTCTTTCCTCTGTCTGGGTGCCGTGGGCTAAATATCTGGAAGTGGCCTTCTCCAGTGGTGGGTGATATGACGCATGATTCCTTGCTGTGGGACCTCTCTCCTCTGTCTGGGTGCTGGGTCCTAAATAACTGAAAGTGGCCTTCTCCAGTGGTGGATGATGTGACGCATGATTCCTTGCTGTGGGACCTCTCTCCTCTGTCTGGCTGCTGGGGCCTAGATATCTGAAAGTGGCCTTCTCCAGTGGTGGGTGATATGACGCCTTAGTTATTGCTGTGGGACCTCTCTCCTCTGTCTGGGTGCTGGGGCCTAAATAACTGAAAGTGGCCTTCTCCAGTGGTGGGTGATATGATGCCTTATTCCTTGCTGTGGGACCTCTCTCCTCTGTCTGGGTGTTGGGGCCTAAATAACTGAAAGTGGCCTTCTCCAGTGGTGGATGCATGATTCCTTGCTGTGGGACCTCTCTCCACTGTCTGGGTGCTTGGGTCTAGATATCTGGAAGTGGCCTTCTCCAGTGGTGGGTGATATGACGCCTTATTCCTTGCTGTGTGACCTCTCTCCTCTGTCTGGGTGCTGGGGCCTAAATATATGGAAGTGGCCTTCTCCAGTGGTGGGTGATATGATGCCTTATTCCTTGCTGTGGAACCTCTCTCCTCTGTCTGGGTGCTGGGCCTAAATAACTGAAAGTGGCCTTATCCAGTGGTGGTGATATGACGCATGATTCCTTGCTTTGGGACCTCTCTCCTCTGTCTGGGTGCTGGGGCCTAAATAACTGAAAGTGGCCTTCTCCAGTGGTGGGTGATATGACGCCTTATTCCTTGCTGTGGGACCTCTCTCCTCTGTCTGGGTGCTGGGGCCTAAATAACTGAAAGTGGCCTTTTCCAGTGGTGGTGATATGACGCATGATTCTTTGCTATGGGACCTCTCTCCAATTGATATTGGTTAATTTTTATTTATTTTATTTTATTTCATTTCCCTATCCACATTTGTTTGCAGGGCATTTACCTACATTTTGCAGCCCTCTAGCCCTTTCCTGGACTATTTGACAGCCTTTTAGTGCCCAAAGTTCGGGTCCCCATTGACTTCAATGGGGTTCGGATTCGTGATAAAGTTCCGGTCAAGTTCGGATCCCGAATCCGAACATTATCGGGAAGTTCGGCCTAACTTCCGAACCCAAACATCCAGTAGCGCTCATCTCTATTAGTGGCGATAATGCTATTATCAGTGTAACCATCCCACTGCTGTGTCTACTCAAATGATCACTGCTCACAATTAAGGAGGACGCTCTGAATGTGGCAGACGAGGAAATGGGGAGGACATTACACAGGGTGATAGCCAGACCACCCACAGTTCGTCTTCTCAGTGCAAATTGGACCATAAAGAGAAGGAGGAGCTGGAGACAGTTGCCTCTGCTACAGAGGGTAGTATCCATGGAACATAAATTCCACCTGTTAATACTCTGGCACACATGGCTGACTTCATGTTATGCTGCCTTTCCGCGACCTCGCGTTATATGCATTTTAGATGACACGGATTACTGGGTGTTCACCCATCTCGACCCCCGCTACAAAGGTATCTTCTCATCTCTAGAGATGAGCAAACTTTGAAAAAGCTCGGCGTTCGGGTTGGGGTAATCGCCGCATCTCGTTATGGATTCACTACCGCGGACTATCCCGGCATATGGACGCCATAAGGGGCAGCTTCACCAACCCAGACCTTGGAAACGCCGAAGGACCTGGGGTGACGTCACCTTCATGTGATCAGTGCAGGGCGTGGCTCAGCCTTGCCCCTGCACTGATCACATGACTGTGACGTCACCCCAGGTCCTTCGGCGTTTCAAGGTTCGGGTTGGTGAAGTCGCCTCTATGGATTCCATATGCCGGGATAGTCCGCGGTAGTGGAATCCATAACGGGATGCGGCAATTACCTCAACCCGAACGCCGAACTTTTTTTCAAAGTTCGCTCATCTCTACTCAGCTCTCATTCCTGTGGTGGAGAGGACAAGTAAAACGGTGCAATACCAGAAGGTACTTGTTGAGAGATTGCTCCAAAATTTTCCATCTGACAACGCGGCCGGCAGAGTCCGTGCTTCCTTAGATAGCCGAGGAGGGAGACAAGGGGAACACACAGCAGTTCAAACAAAGGCAGGGCAACACTTTTTCCAAGGCATGGAGCACTTTCATGACACCCCGCCAGCAACCTCACCCTGAAGCATGGCCTAGTGCTACAAGAAGGGAAAAGTTTTGGAAGATGGTGAAGGAATACATAGCAGACTCTGTCAGCGTCTTAAATGATCATTCAGTGCCTTACAACTACTGGGTGTCCAAGCTGAACACATGACACAAACTTGTGCTCTATGCCTTTGAGGTGCTGGCCTGCCCTGCCACCAGAGTTTTGTATGAGCGTGTATTTAGTGCTGCTGGTGGCATTATAACAGATAGGAGTATCCACTTGTCCACTGGCAATGCTGACAGGTTGACTCAGATAAAAATGAAGAAGGCCTGGATTGCCCCTGACTTCTCAACTCCACCAAAGGAGATCTGAGCTGATGATGAGCATAAAGGCAATTTTAATCTATCATTTATAATGTACTCATTCTATTGTGGTGTATTCCCATGCACCTTTTCCACCACAAAAAAAAGCATATAGTTGAATCTTGTTTTCTCCTCCTCATCCAGATTGTATATATTCCCTCCACTATATAGGGTCAGCTCAACTGCAGGCCCTCAACTCAAATATTTTTTGTTGGGTCAGCTGAACAGTATGCACTCGCATATAATGTTTTAGCGCATCAGCTGAACAGCAGTAGAGATGTCGCGAACATAAAATTTTCCGTTCGCGAACGGTGAGCGCGAACTTCCGCAGGTGTTCGCGAACGGGCGAACCGCCAGACTTCAATTGGCAGACAAATCTTAAAACCCACAGGGACTCTTTCTGGCCACAATAGTGATGGAAAATTTGTTTCAAGGGGACTAACACCTGGACTGTGGCATGCCGGAGGGGGGTCCATGGCAAAACTCCTATTGAAAATTACGTAGCTGACACAGAGTCGGGTTTTAATCCATAAAGGGCATAAATCACCTAACATTCCTAAATTGTTTGGAAGAACGTGCTTTAAAACATTCAGTGTGTGTATACGATCAGGTATGATGTTGTATCGATCAGGTAGTGTAAAGGTTACGCCCGCTTCACAGTGACAGACCAAACTCCCCGTTTAACGCGCCGCAAACAACCGTAAACAGTCCATTTGCACAAGGTTGGATACCAAGCTAGCCATGTCCCGTTCCTTGTCCTTACTGACGTCATTGAAGGTCTCTTCCTCCACCCAGCCACGTACAACACCAAGGGTCCCCGAAAGGTGACAACAAGCCCCCTGGGAAGCCTGCTGTGGTTGGTCTTCCACCTCCTCAAAGCCACCTTCCTCCTCTTACTCCTCTTTTTCAGACTCCTCTCTCTGCGTTGCCGCAGGTCCAGCAATCGACGACGACAAGGCGGCTTCTGGTGGTGATGGTGACCACAACTCTTCCTCTTCATGCTCCTCTATGGCCTGATCCAGCACTCTTTGCAGGGCATGCTCCAGAAAAAACGCATATGGGATGATGTCGATGATGTTGCCATGGGTTTGAGTAACCAGGTTTGTCACCTCTGCAAAAGGACGCATGAGCCTACAGCCATTGTGCATGAGCGTTCAGTAACGCGGCCAAAAAATACCCAGCTCTGCAGAGGCTGTCCTCTTTTTTTTAAATTAAAAAAATTTGTTCTTACCAGTTTAATCTCTGTTTTGTCCCCTATCAGGGGCCGGTGTATGGAATAGATTTTAGGAATCGGGAGATGGAAAAAGATGGTTGGTCGGTCCTCTTCCTTCCAATTTGGGGCACTGCACATGCGCCTTGCAATGTACTGTGCCACCCTATATGAGTGGTGTGTTACGTAGTACTATTCCTATCAGTTTAATCCCTGTTGTGTCCCCTATCAGGGGACGTGTATTGAATTGAATCCTTGCATGGGGAGATAGAGGAAAAAAGCTTGCTCTGTCCGCTTCCTTCTAATTTTGGGCACTTGCAATGGAATTTGCCACCAATGCAACTAATGTTAACTAAGTACTATTCCTATCAGTTTAATCTGTTTTGTCCCTTATCAGGGCCAGGGCCGGTGTAGTGAGTAGATTTTTGGAACCGGGATATGAAAAAGACCCATGCTCGGTCCGCTTTGTTCGAATTTTAGGTCACTGTGTGTGCGCCGTGCAATGTACTGTGACACCCTATATGAGTGGTGGGCAGTGGACACAGTACAGTCTGTGGGCCTGCACACACTGGCAGGCAACTGCAATATATATATTAAACAAAAAAATAAATGACTGATGTACCAGCCCTAAAAAGGGCATTTGGGGGTGCTGTCAGGACGCTGTCCTTACAGCAGATGGCCCCTTTCACACGAGCGAGTTTTCCACGCGGGTGCAATGCATGACATGAACGCATGACGTGAACGCACAGCATCCACACTGAATCCTGACCCATTCATTTCAATGTGTCTGTGTACATGAGCATTTTTTCACGCATAACTTGTGTGTTGTGTGAAAATCGCAGCAGGTTCTATATTCTGCGTTTTTCACGCAGCCCTAGCCCCATAGAAGTGAATGGGGCCAGGGGCTGCGTGAAAAACGCTAGGAGATATTGTTTGTATACCTTTAGTTTTTTTATCACGCGCGTGAAAAACGCATCAAAGCGCATTGCACCCGCGCGGAAAAAAACCGAACTGAACGCAATCGCAGGTAAAACTGAATGGCTTTGCCTGAGAATTCACACAATTTTCACTGAATGCATCCGGATCTAAGGCCCCATTCACACGTTCGCAATTTTTGTCCGCATCCATTCCGCAATTCTGTGGAATGGATGCAGGCCCATTCATTGTGAATGGGGCCTGATGTGATGCGGAGAGCAAAAGATAGAGCATGTCGTATTCTTGTACGCAGCCTGCGGACAATAGGCATCTCTATGGGGAGTGCCGGCATGGTGTGTTGCGGATCCGCAACACACTAAGGACGTGTGAATGGGGCCTAATCCGGACACGCTCTTGTGAAAGAGGCCGATGAGTCTTTGAGGACTGGAGTGGACACAGAACACTAGTAGCTAACGCTTTCCCTAGAATCCCTATATTAATTCAGCAGCAGCACTCTCCCTGCTCTAACTAACTGCAGCTTCAAAATGAATCTAAGATAGATGCTGTCCTTGCTTTTTGATAGGAGGTGGGAGGGAGGGTATGCTGATTGGCTTGAATGTGTCTGCTGACTGTGAGGTAAAGGGTCAAAGTGCTCAATGATAAAGTATAGGGGGAATCTAACATAGCATATGTTCGCCCGCCGGCGAATAGTTCGGGATATCTCTAAACAGCATGCACTCGCATATAATCTTTTAGAGCAGCAGCTAAAAGCATGCACTCGCATGTAATGTTTTAGAGCGTCAGCTGAACAGCATGCAATAGCATATAATGTTTTAGAGCGTCAGGTCACCTGCAAGCACTCACATATGTTTTAGAAGGTCAGCTCACCAGCAGGCCCCTTGCCCCTAATGTTTTAGAGGGTGACTAGCAGGCCCTTGCTCCAAATGTTTTTAAGGGGTACCAGCAGGCCTTCAATCAATTTTTTAAGGGTCTGTATGATGCCCTCCTTTATGTGTAAAAGAGTGTATTGTAGTGCCGGTTCCTTGTAATTTTTGGCAGCCCTTTCACTTAGTGCATAGGCTTTATGAGTGTAGGAGTCCCACTACCTGAACAATTGTACCACAATGTGAATGAGGCCCTCCAAGTTATTAAAAAGGCATATACCCCCAAAATAGTACCAATCAAACCGTCACCTCATCCCTCCAAAAATGAGACTTTAACTAAGACAATAGGTCAAAAAATAAAAAAGCTATGGCTCTCAGACTATGAAGACAATAAAACATCATTATTTCGGTTTCAAAAATGCTATTATTGTGCAAAACTTAAATAAATAAGAAAAAATAGACATATTAGGTTTTGCTACGTCCATAATGATCTGCTCTATAAAAATATCACATGACTTAACCCCTCAGGTGAACGCTGGAAAAATAGATAAATAAAAACTGTGCCAAAACAACCAATTTTTGGTCACCTTGACCCATAAAGTGTAATAATGAATGATCAAAAATCATATGTACCTAAAAATGATACCAATAAAAACGTCAGCTCTTCCTGCAAAAACGATCCCCTGCACAAGTTGATCGGCAGAAAAATAAAAAATATAAAATGTAATAAATGCGGAGACCCTCAAATGCTAGGGCAGTATAAACACCCACAAATGACCCCATTTTGGAAGAAGACACCCAAGGTATTCGCTGACGGGCATATTGAGTCCATGAAAGATTGAACTTTTGTCACAAGTTAGCAAAAGGGAGACTTTGTGAGAAAAAACAAAAAAAAACAATTTCCGCTAACTTGTGCCAAAAAAAAAAAATCTTCTATGAACTCGCCATGCCCCTGACGGAATACCTTGGGGTGTCTTCTTTCCAAAATGGGGTCACATGTGGGGTATTTATACTGCCCTGGCATTTTAGGGGCCCTAAAGCGTGAGAAGAAGTCTGGAATCCAAATGCCTAAAAATGCCCTCCTAAAAGGTACTCATTGGAATTTGGGCCCCTTTGCGCACCTAGGCTGCAAAAAAGTGTCACACATGTGGTATCGCCGTACTCAGGAGAAGTAGGGCAATGTATTTGGTGTTCCCCTACATCACCTCATATGTGATGTTTCCAGACTTTGGAACTCTACGCGACACATGTTGGTCCAATTATATGAACATAGGAAACTAGATCGATTTATTGATGATGCAGGAGGACAGGACTACTCCCTGATGTAATATAAGACAGTGGCAGCTCGTACTTGACACCTGCCTTTTTCTCAAGCCCATTTAGGAGGCTATTCTATTTGTAAGTCGTCATAACTGTGGGATGAATAATATAATTCCACTCCTTTATGTCCTGGGGGGGATGCTGATTAATCTGACTGATGAGGGGACAGAAGACATATATCTCATGGCCACTAAAGGCTAAACTGGCACAGGAGCAGAATGATGACAAGGAGAAGGACTAAAACGCCCAGTAATCCTATGCAGAACTAGATAGTTTATTTGCCCAAGCAACAGGAGAGGAGCAGGAGGTGCTAGAGGAATACAACCAAGATGATGCAGATAACCCCAAAACACTGTGGCAATTTACAGTGGAGATGGAGGCAGGGAGTCCCTCTGAGTCTCTTGTGCAAATAGCCAGAAGCATGCTGAGTTGTTTGTGAAGTGATAGCTACATTATCACCATTCGGCAGAGAGATGACTACTGGCTTTCCACAATGTTAGACCCTCAATACCAGTCCTAAATGAGCCTTTTTTACACCTTCTGAGAAGTATGAAAAACTAAACTACTGTGGAGACATCCTATGTACTTGCTTGGACGCTGTCTACATGTGCCATCACTAGTGATGTCGCGAACATAAAATTTTCCGTTTGCGGATGGCGAACTTCCGCAAACGTTCGCGAACGGGCGAACCGCCATAGACTTCAATAGGCAGGCGAATTTTAAAACCCACAGGGACTCTTTCTGGCCACAATAGTGATGGAAAACTTGTTTCAAGGGGACTAACACCTGGACTGTGGCATGCCGTGGGGGATCCATGGCAAAACTCCCATGGAAAATTACGTAGTGGACACAGAGTCGGGTTTAATCCATAAAGGGCATAAATCAACTAACATTCCTAAATTGTTTGGAATAACATGCTTTAAAACATCCAGTGTGTGTATACGATCAGGTATGATGTTGTATCGATCAGGTAGTGTAGGGGTTACGCCCGCTTCACAGACATTGACAGACCAAACTCCCTTTTAATGCACCGCAAACAACCGCAAACAGTCCATTTGCACAACCACAAACTCCCTATTTGCACAAGGTTGGATACCAAGCTAGCCATGTCCCGGTGATGTCATTGAAGGTTTATTCCTCCACCCAGCCACGCATACAACACCAAGGGTCCCCGAAGGTGAATTGAATTGATTTTTAGAATGGGGAGATGGTTAAAAACGCTGGCTCCCTCCCCTTTGTTTTAATCCACGGTCACTGCGTCTGCGCCATGCATTTTACTGTCACACCCATATGAGTGGTATTTTCTGTAGTATTATTCTCATCAGTTTAATCCCTGTTACATTCCATATCAGGGATTGCCATTTGTGAAAAAATTTAGGCCGGGTACCTTCGACTGCCTTCACAGTGACAGACCAAACTGAATTGATTTTAGGAACCGGGAGATGGGAAAAGCAGCTTGGTCGGTCCTCTTACTCCCAAATTGGGGCACTGCGCGTGCACAGAGCAATGTGCTGTGACACCCTATATGAATGGTGTCTTAACTAGTACTATTCCTATCAATTTAATCCCTGTTACGTACCCTATTCCGGGGACGTGTGTCGAATTGATTAAACATTGTTGAATTAACGAAACATTACAACATCATGAAATAATTTACTTCTGAACTCTGTACTTGCTTTGTATTGGAATTGATGGGGATTTTTTTAATTGTCCGCAATATTTCTAATAAACTATTAAGAGACTTTATTATGATTTTTTTATTTTATGTATTAAAAACCCATACAACTTTAAAAATAAATAAATGGTAAATTCATGTTTTTTCTATGAAATATTATCCAGCCGATCGCTTTTGGTCTGACCATAATGAAGCAACGGCCTTATCATCTAGGGTGTGGCAACATTGCCAACACACTCATAGAGGTGATGATTGCTTCATTGTGATACGCAAGCCCCTTCACCACAACAAGGTAATGATCACGAAGGGGAATTGACACTTGTATGTGCCTTTTTGTTTTGTTTTGTTTTTGCAGCCACAGTGCTGCACCATAGGACAGAAAAATTAGGCATGTACACATGCCTGAAAAATAATGGCATTGTTGCAGCCGCTATTGTAGCAGCGGCCGGAAAATTGATGTTTTCCAGGCAGAAAAGTGACTAAAACATTGCGCCTTGAACCCTAGTTGGTGGTGGAGAATTCACGAAAGTCATCAGGTATGCAGACATTAAATACAGCAGCGTGGGGACCATTTTGAGGCCAAGGCATGTAATCAGGCCTTTTGTTAGTCAAACGTATCCCCCACTATCAGTCCCTTCGGGATCCATGCCTCATTCATCTTTATGAAGGTGAGGTAATCAACACTTTTTGACCGAGGCGACTTCTCTTGTCAGTGACAATGCCTCCTGCTGCACTGAAGATCCTTTCTGACAGGACACTTGAAGCAGGGCAGGCCAGAAGTTCTATCGCAAACTGGGATAGCTCAGGCCACAGGTCAAGCCGGCACACCCAGTAGTGAAGGGGTTCATCGCTCCTCAGAGTGTTGATATCTGCTGTTAAGGCGAGGTAGTCTGCTACCTGTCGTTCGAGTCGTTCTCTAAGGCTGGATCCCGAAGGGCTGTGGCGATGTGTAGGACTGAAAAAGCTCCACATGTCTCTCCATCAACAACACATCTGTAAATCGTCCAGTCCTTGCCGCCGTGGTAGGAGGAGTATTACACTCACCTCTTCCCTGTTAGATTCCCGTTGTGCTGTGACATCCCCCTTATAAGCTGTGTAAAGCATATTTTTTAGTTTGGTTTTGAACTGCTGCATCCTTTCCAACTTTTGGTAATTTGGTAACATTTCTGCCACTTTCTGCTTATACCGGGGGTCTAGTAGCGTGGCCACCCAGTACAGGTCGTTCTCCTTTATCCTTTTTATACGAGGGTCCCTCAACAGACATGACAGCATGAAAGACCCCATTTGAACAAGGTTGGATGCAGAGCTACTCATTTCCCGTTCCTCGTCCTCACTGATGTCATTGACGGTCTGTTCTTCCCCCCAACCACGTACAACACCATGGGTCCCAGATAGGTGACAACAACGAGCACCCTGGGGTGCCTGCTGTGATTGGTCTTCCTCCTCCTCAAAGCCACCACATTCCTTCTTTGACTCCTCTTCCTCAGACTCCTCTTCCTGCGTTGCCGCAGGTCCGGCAAGCGATGATGACAAGGCTGTTTCTGGTGGTGATGGTGACCACAACTCTTCCTCTTCCTCTTCCTCTTCACGCTCATCTACAGCCTGATCCAGCACTCTTCGCAGGGCACGCTCCAGGAAGAACACAAATGGGATGAGGTCGCTGATGGTGCCTTCGGTGCGACTGACTAGGTTTGTCACCTCCTTAAAAGACGCATGAGCCTACAGGCATTGCGCATGAGCGTCCAGTAACGTGGCAAAAATTCCCAGCTCCGCAGAGGCTGTCCTAGCACCCCGGTCATACAAATACTCGTTGATGGCTTTTTTTTGTTGGAGCAGGCGGTCGAACATTAGGAGTGTTGAATTCCAACGTGTTGGGCTGTTGCAAATCAAGCGCCTCACTGGCATGTTGTTTCGCCGCTGAATATCGGAAAAGTGCAGTGTAGGTACGCCTGAAATGGCCACACACCTTCCTGGCCTGCTTGAGGACGTCCTGTAAGCCTGGGTACTTAGACACAAAGCGTTGTACAATGAGATTCAACACATGTGCCATGCACGGCTCATGTGACAACTTGCCCAAATTCAATGCCGACAACAAATTTGTTTCATTGTCACACACCACTTTGCCGATCTCCAGTTGGTGCGGGGTTAGCCACTGATCCACCTGTGCGTTCAGGGCGGACTGGAGTGCTGGTCCTGTGTGGCTCTCTGCTTTCAGGCAAGACTACCCCAAGACAGCATGACACTGTCGTATCCGGGATGTGGAATAGCCCCTGGGGAGCTGGGGGATTCAGTTGATGTGCAGCCAGACGCCGCAGCAGAAGATGACTCAGCCGAGGAGGATTTCGAAGAGGATGGAGTAGGAGTAGAGGAGGTGGCAGTAGGTCTGCCTGCAAGTCGTGGCGGTGTCACCAACTCCGCTGTGGAGCCATGCATTCCATGCTTGTCAGCAGAGGTTGACCCAATGCGCAGTGTACGTGATATACCTGCCCTGACCTTGTTTTGCAGACCAGGTATCAGTGGTCAGATGGACCCTTGCCCCAACACTGTATGCCAGAGATGCCATGACTTCCTTTTCAATGACATTGTAGAGGTTTGGGATTGCCTTTTGAAGGCCTCAGACTCCACCAGCTGGTATGGTAAAAGCTGGCGGGCTAAGAGTTCCGTCAAGCCAGCTGTCAGTCGCTGGGCAAGGGGGTGATTCTGTGACATTGGCTTCTTACGCTCAAACATGTCCTTGACAGACACCTGACTGTGGGCAGATGAGCAAGAACTGCTGAAGGTGAGAGGCAGAGTGGCGGTTGGTTGAGAGGGGCAAGGAGGACAGCAGTGGTTGACGTGGCTGAAGATGCTGGACCAGGAGGAGCATGGTGGCTTTGAGTTTGTGTGCTGCTTGTACTCATGTGTTGATCCCATAGGCGTTTGTGATGTGAGATCATGTGCCTTCGCAAAGCAGTTGTACCGAGGTGGGTGTTGGACTTCCCACGTCTTAGTTTCTTTTGGCAAAGGTTGCAAATGGCATTGCTGTTATCAGAGGCAGACACACAAAAAAAGCCACACTGCTGAGCATACAATGACGGCATTCTGGTGATGGCAACAGCATGCGTTGACTGGCGTGCTGTCTGGCTGACTCCGGGTGCCGATACATGCTGTCTGACTGTGCCACTAACTCCTTGCAACGACCTCCCCTGCTTCCAACTCGTCTCCTCCTTCTCTCTGTCTCCCCTTCTGAACTTTCCCCCTCTTCTTCTCTTCAAGCAGGCACCCACGTGGCATCCGTGGACACATCGTCATCATCAACCGCTTCACTTGTATCTGACACCTCAGCAAGGAAGCAGCAGCGGGTACAACATCATCATCATCATCTTCACACTGTATGTCCATGTGTGTAATCCTGCCTGACTGAGACATATCCCTGTAATCTACATCATCTGGCAATAATGGTTGCGCATAACTAATTGCATCCAACTGATGTGTAAATAACTCCTCTGAAGGATCAAGTGAAGCGGCTGTGGTGGCTGTGGTGGTGGTGGCGGCAGGCGGGAGCATGGTAACTTGAGAGCAGGTGACCGAAGCTGTGCTGGAGGAGGATGGTGCGTCAAGGTTCTTAGCGGAAGCTGTATAAGATTGGGTGTCCTGTCTAAGCCAGTCAACTATGTCCTCAGAATTTTTCGGGTTCAGGGTAAGTGGCCTCAGAACACTAGGCATTATTCCAGGGACAGTGGAAATCACATCACCACGACCACGACGGCCCCTGCGAGGTGGCCTGCCTCTACCTGTCATATTTTTTTAGATAAGTGGTACTACGCGTGCTAGGTACTGTGCCACCCGGTAGGAGTGGTGGGCACTGGCAGTGGGCACACTACAGTCAGTGGAAGTGAGCCTGACACACACTGGCAGCAGGCAAGCAACTGAATTTAGACTAATGTCTAAAAATTAGATGCCTTATTTATCGGCAAGCTACTGTGACACCCGGTATCAGTGGTGGGCACTGGCAGTGGGCACACTACAGTCAGTGGAAGTGGGCCTGACACACACTGGCAGCAGGCAAGCAACTGAATTTAGACTACTGTCCAAAAATTAAATGCCTTATTTATCGGCAAGCTACTGTGCCACCCGGTATCAGTGGTTGGCACTGGGCACACTACAGTCTGTGGAAGTGGGCCTGACACACACTGGCAGCAGGCAAGCAACTGAAATTAGACTAATGTGTAAAAATTAAATGCCTTATTTATCAGCAAGCTACTGTGCCACCCGGTATCAGTGGTTGGCACTGGCAGTGGGCACACTACAGTCTGTGGAAGTGGGCCTGACACACACTGGCAGCAGGCAAGCAACTGAAATTAGACTAATGTGTAAAAATTAAATGCCTTATTTATCGGCAAGCTACTGTGTCACCCGGTATCAGTGGTGGGCACTGGCAGTGGGCACACTACAACAGGGAAATGTCGGCCTGACACACACTAGCAGGCAAGCAACTGAAATTACACTAAAGTGTAAAAATGAAATTCCTTTTTGATGCAAAGTCCTAAGCCTCACGGGATGACAGGGGTGGGCACTGGCAGTGGGCACACTACAGTCTGTGGGCCTGCAGCTCCTCACACACGGGCAGGCCAGGCAACTGCAATATATATATGGAGAAAAAAAAAAAGCAGACTAATGTTGCAGCTCTAAAAAGGGCTTTTTGGGGTGCTGTCCTTATAGCAGAGATCAGATGAGTCTTTCAGGACTGGAGTGGACACTGAATACACTAGCCTAGCTATCGATTTCCCAATTAAATCAGCAGCAGCTACACTGTCCCTCCTCTCACTAAGACTGCAAATTCCAATGAATCTAAAATGGATGCTGTTCAGGAGATGGGAGGGTCTGGGAGGGAGGGTATGCTGCTGATTGGCTGGAATGTGTCTGCTGACTGTGAGGTACAGGGTCAAAGTTTGCTTAATGATGATGTATAGGGGCGGACCGAACATCGCATGTGTTCGCCCGCCGCGGTGAGCGCAAACAAGCTATGTTCGTCGGGAACTGTTCGCCGGCGGATAGTTCGGGCCTTCTCTAGCCATCACCCATCTTCGTGAAGGTCTAACTGAAGGATCCTCTGAACTCATGCTCCACTGCCATGAAAGCTAGAGGGGGTGGAACAGGAGCAGCACTAGCTCCTTCAGCAGCAACTTAAGTTTTGAGTCTCTGATGAGCAGTTATCTTCAGCTACCACACAGTGCTATCCACAAACAAGTCCTGTCCATAAAATGTCTACAAATGGTGTGTCATGTGACCAAGCATCACCTCCATGTCATGTCTCCTCTATTCAAACACATTGCAGCTGCATTTAACTCTTACGGACACAGGACGTACGTTACTACCCTCATGTCCGCGTCCTTAAGGACACAGTGCGTACAGGTACATCCTGTGTAGTTTCGGTCACCGCCGCAAGGCGGCGGTGATCGAAACGTGGTGCCTGCTGAAATTATTCATCCTGTGACCCCCACCCCCACGTGTCGGCAATCGCAGTAAACCGGTCAATTCAGACCTGCGGTTTGCAGCGTTTTTGGAAGTTTCTGATCACCTGCTCGCGGGAACAGACACTTCTAAATGACATCCACTATCATACGCTGGCCGTACGCTGGCCCCCTCTCATTTTCTGGATGGCCGAGCGTTTAGCAGAGTGTCAGCACATTCCGTAGAGACCGCTGTATGGAAGGGGTTAACAGGGAGGGAACGCCCTCCCTCTCCTCTCAGGGGCTGCTGTGCCGTTTCAGCCCCCGGTTGTTGATGAGATCACAGAGGGAGGGGGCCCTCTCCCTCCCCATCACTCGCTGCTCTGTTGTGGCAGCGGGTAATGAGTTACCATGGCAACCACATGCCTTCTCCGGCTTCCAGCTGGCCATGGAAATGCTAAGTCTGATCAGATCCAGACTAAGTGTAAAGTGAAAATACAGTACAGTACAATATATAGTGTACTGTATTGTATTACTACAGAACATCAGACCCACTGAATGTTCAAGAACCAAATGAGTCTGGGTCAATATTATTTTTTAAAAGCGAAAAAAAAAGTAAAAATAAAAAACACACATTTATCACTGATTAAAAATAAAAAAATAAAATGCACTACACATGTTTTATATCACCACGTCAGTAATGACCTGATCTATGAAACGGTCATGTTACTTTCCCTGAATGGTGGACTTCATAAAAATATAAAATAAAAACTATGATAAAATTTAAATTTTGCCCACCTTACTTCCCAAAAAGGTAATAAAAGTGATCAAAAAAGTTGTATGTATGCCAAATGGTACCAATCAAATTGGCAGCTCATCCTGCAAAAAATAAGCCCCTACATGAAACATTCACCCAAAAAGTAAAAAAATATGGCTCTCAGACTATGGAGACACTAAAACATAACATAACAAAACGCTGTTATTGTGGTAAAGTAAAATACATTTTAAAAGTATACATATTAGGTATCACTGCATCCGAAAGAACCTGCTCTATAAAAATATCTATAAGACCTAACCCCTCAGGTAAACACCATAAAAAAAACCCCAATTTTTTTGTCACTTTACATCACAAAAAGTGTAATACTAAGCAATCAAAAGGAGCGTATGCCTCCCAAAATAGTACCAATCATACCGCCATCTCATCCCGAAAAAATAAGCCCCTACATAGGACAATCGCCCAAAAAATAAAAAAATATGGCTCTCAGACTATGGAGACACTAAAACATGATTTTTTTCAAAAAATGCTGTTATTGTGTTAAAGTAAAATAAATGTAAAAAGAATACATATGTTCGGGTTCGAGAAGTTCGACCGAAGTTCGCGAAAATGTTCGGGTTCGGGATCCGAACTCGACCCAAACTTCACCCGAGGTCAATGGGGACCAGAACTTTTGGGCACTAAAAGGCTGTAAAATAGCCCAGGAAAGGGCTAGAGGGCTGCAAAATGTGGCAAAATGTGTCCCCTTCAAACAAATGTGGATAGGGAAATGACTTAAAATAAAATAAATAAAAATTAACCAATATCAATTGGCAACTTGGAGGAGGAGGAGGTGAAATAGGAGGTTGGGGTGGCATCAGGTGGGAAGGCTATGGGAGTTTATGTTCTCATCACAGCCAAAAACGATTCATGTCTTCCTGCAGTGCCACAGGCCTCATTCACAGACTCAGGGCCATAGCACCCGCAAAGAGGAGAGTGGTCCCGTAACAGCAACATTGGCCTCAGGTTAACCTGCAATAGAACAGGCCATTATCAATTATGTAGGCCCCTGACACCCAGACAGAGGAGAGGCAATTTGACAGTAAAAAGAGTTTAATGTCTCTCACCCAGACAGCAAGCAATTAAACGAAATATAGGCCACTGAGACCCAGACAATGGGGCGGTCATTAGACAGTAAAAAGAGTTTAATATCTCCCACTAAGACAACAAATGATTAAACGACATATAGGCCCCTGACACCCAGACAATGGGGCGGTCATTAGACAATAAAAAGTGTTAAATGTCTGCCAGCAAGACAGCAAGCAAGTCACGTGAAATTTAGGCCCCTGATACCCAGACAATGGGGCGGTCATTAGACAGTAAAGAGTTAAATGTCTGCCACCAAGACAGCAAGCAAGTATGTGAAAGTTAAGCCTCTGACACCCAGACAGAGGAGAGAGGTCCCATAGCAGCAAAAGAGGCATCATGTCACCCACTTTTAGTTATTTAGGCCCCAGCACCCAGACAGAGGAGAGAGGTCCCAAAGCAGAGAATCAGGCTTCATGTCACCCACCAATGGAGAAGGCCACTTTCAGATATTTAGGCCCCTGGCACCCAGACGGAGGAGAGGTTCATTCAACTTTGGGTTGCCCTGCAAAATAATGGTAAAAAAAAAAAAGAGGATTCAATAAAGAAGTGTCCTGGAGTACAATAATATTTGGTTAAGGGAGGTAGTTATAAATGTCTATTCTGCACAAAGGATGGACAGGTCCTGTGGAATCCATGCCAGGTTCATTTTTATGAACGTCAGCTTGTCCACGTTGGCTGTGGACAGGCGGCTGGGTTTGTCAGTAATGACGCCACCTGCCGTACTGAATACACGTTCAGACAAAACGCTGGCCTCTGGGCAGGAAAGCACCTCCAAGGCATAAAAGGCTAGCTCTGGCCACGTGGACAATTTGGAGACCCATAAGTTGAATGGGGCCGAACCATCAGTCAGTACGTGGAGGGTGTGCACACATACTGTTCCACCATGTTAATGAAATGCTGCCTCCTGCTAACACGTTCTGTATTAGGTGGTGGTGCAGTTAGCTGTGGCGTGGTGACAAAACTTTTCCACATCTCTGCCATGCTAACCCTGCCCTCAGAGGAGCTGGCCGTGACACACCTGCGTTGGCGACCTCTCGCTCCTCTTTGCCTTCGCCTTGGGCTTCCACTTGTTCCCCTGTGAAATTTCGGAATGCTCTTAGTAGCGCATCTACCAACGTGCGCTTTTACTTGCTATCTTCCTATCACGCTCCAGTGCAGGAAGTAAGGTGGGCACATTGTCTTTGTACCGGGGATCCAGCAGCGTTGCAACCCAGTAGTCCGCATACGTTAAAATGTGGGCAACTCTGCTGTAGTTGTGCAGGCACTGCAACATGTAGTCACTCATGTGTGCTAGGCTGCCCAGAGGTAAGGACAAGCTGTCCTCTGTGGGAGTCGTATCGTCATCGTCCTCCGTTTCCTCCCAGCCACGCACCAGTGATGGGCCCGAGCTGCGTTTGGTGCCACCCCGCTGTGAACATGCTTCATCCTCATCCTCCTCTACCTCCTCCTCATCCTTGTCCTCCTCGTCCTCCAGTAGTGGGCCCTGGCTGGACACATTTGTACCTGACCTCTGCTTTTGCAAAAAACTCCCTCTGAGCCACTCCTAAGAGACTGGCCTGAAAGTGCTAAAAGTGACCCCTCTCCTCCTCCTCCTCCTCCTCCTCCTGGAGCACCTCCTCTTCCATCATCGCCCTAAGTGTTTTCTCAAGGAGACATAGAAGTGGTATTGTAACGCTGATAACGGTGTCATCGCCACTGGCCATGTTGGTGGAGTACTCGAAACATCGTAGCGGGGCACACAGGGCTTGCATGGAGGCCCAGTCATTGGTGGTGAAGTGGTGCTGTTCCGCAGTGCGACTGATGCGTGCGTGCTGCAGCTGAAACTCCACTATGGCCTGCTGCTGCTCACACAGTCTCTCCAGCATGTGCAAGGTGGAGTTCCACCTGGTGGGCACGTCGCATATGAGGCGGTGAGCGGGAAGGCCGAAAGTTACGCTGTAGTGCAGACAGTCGAGCAGCGGCAGGATGTTAATGCCGGAAGCGCGTACACCACTCTTGTACACAAACTTTGCCAGCCACAGCTAAAACCACTGATTTACTGTATTGCTATTTTGGCAATTTAATTTCACCCCAGAACAAAATATATCCTTTGCCGGACACTATTAAACTTTGCCAGCTACAGCTGAAACCACTGATTTATGAAATTGCTATTTTGGTAATTGAATTTCACCCCAGAACAAAATATATCCTTTGCTGGACACTATTAAACTTGGCCAGCCACAGCTAAAACCACTGATTTACGGTATTGCTATTTTGGCAATTGAATTTCACCCCAGAACAAAATATATCCTTTGCGGGACACTATTAAACTTGGCCAGCAACTGCTGGGACACCAGATTTAGGAGATTGCTATTTTGGCATTTGAATTTCACCCCAGAAAATTATCTATCCTTTGCCGGACGCTATTAAACTTGGCCAGCCACAGCTGAAACTACTGATTTACGGTATTGCTATTTTGGCAATAGAGTTTCACCCCAGAAAAAATATATCCTTTGCCGGACATTATTAAACTTTGCCAGCCACAGCTGAAACCACTGATTTACCGTAGTGATATTTTGGCAATTGAATTTCACCCCAGAACAAAATATATCCTTTGCCGGACACTATTAAACTTGGCCAGCCACAGCTGAAACAACAGATTTAAGGTATTGCTATTTTGGCAATTGAATTTCACCCCAGAACAAAATATATCCTTTGACAACACTATTAAACTTGGCCAGCCACTACTGGGACACCAGATTTCAGGGATTGCTATTTTGGCAATTGAATTTCACCCCAGAAAATTATCTATCCTTTGCCGGACACTATTAAACTTGGCCAGCCACTGCTGGGACACCAGATTTCGGGGATTGCTATTTTGGCAATTGAATTTCACCCCAGAAAATTATCTATTCTTTGCCGGACACTATTAAACTTGGCCAGGCACAGCTGAAACCACTGATTTACGGTATTGCTATTTTGGCAATTGAATTTCACCCCAGAACAAAATATATCCTTTGCGGGACACTATTAAACTTGGCCAGCAACTGCTGGGACACCGGATTTAGGGGATTGCTATTTTGGCATTTGAATTTCACCCCAGAAAATTATCTATCCTTTGCCGGACGCTATTAAACTTGGCCAGCCACAGCTGAAACTACTGATTTACGGTATTGCTATTTTGGCAATAGAGTTTCACCCCAGAAAAAAATATATCCTTTGCCGGACATTATTAAAGTTTGCCAGCCACAGCTGAAACCACTGATTTACCGTATTGATATTTTGGCAATTGAATTTCACCCCAGAACAAAATATATCCTTTGCCGGACACTATTAAACTTGGCCAGCCACAGCTGAAAACACTGATTTACGGTAATGCTGATTTGGCAATTGAATTTCACCCAAGAAAATTATCTATCCTTTGCCGGACACTATTAAACTTGGCCAGCCACAGCTGAAACCACAGATTTATGGTATTGTTATTTCGGCAATTGAATTTCACCCCAGAAAAAAATATATCCTTTGCAGGACACTATTAAACTTGGCCAGCAACTGCTGGGACACCAGATTTAGGGATTGCTATTTTGGCAATTGAATTTCACCCCAGAAAAAATATATCCTTTGCCGGACACTAATAAACTTGGCCAGCCACAGCTGAAACCACTGATTTACGGTATTGCTATTTTGGCAATTGAATTTCACCCCAGAACAAAATATATCCTTTGCGGGACACTATTAAACTTGGTCAACCACTGCTGGGACACCAGATTTAGGGGATTGCTATTTTGGCAATTGAATTTCACCTCAGAACAAAATATATCCTTTGCAGGACACTATTAAACTTGGCCAGCCACTGCTGGGACACCAGATTTAGGGGATTGCTATTTTGGCAATTGAATTTCACCCCAGAAACTTATCTATTCTTTGCCGGACACTATTAAACTTGGCTAGCCACAGCTGAAACTACTGATTTACGGTATTGCTATTTTGGCAATTGAATTTTACGCCAAAAATAATATATCCTTTGCCGGACACTATTAAACTTTGCCAGCTACAGCTGAAACCACTGATTTACGAAATTGCTATTTTGGTAATTGAATTTCACCCCAGAACAAAATATATCCTTTGCTGGACACTATTAAACTTGGCCAGCCACAGCTGAAACCACTGATTTACGGTATTGCTAATTTTGGCAATTGAATTTCACCCCAGAACAAAATATATCCCTTGCCGGAAACTTTTAACTTAACCAGTTTTAGGGGATTGCTATTTTGGCAATTGAATTTAACCCCAGAAAATTATCTATCCTTTGCCAGACACTATTAAACTTGTCCAGCCACAGCTGAAACCACTGATTTATGGTATTGTTATTTTGGCAATCGAATTTCACCCCAGAAAAAATATATCCTTTGCCGGACACTATTAAACTTGGCCAGCCACAGCTGAAACAACAGATTTAAGGTATTGCTATTTTGGCAATTGAATTTCACCCCAGAACAAAATATATCCTTTGACAACACTATTAAACTTGGCCAGCCACTACTGGGACACCAGATTTCAGGGATTGCTATTTTGGCAATTGAATTTCACCCCAGAAAATTATCTATCCTTTGCCGGACACTATTAAACTTGGCCAGCCACAGCTGAAACCACTGATTTACTGGTATTGCTATTTTGGCAATTGAATATCACCCCATTACAAAATATATCTTTTGCCAGACACTATTAAACTTGGCTAGCTACAGCTAAAACCACTGATTTAAGGTATTGCTATTTTGGCAATTGAATTTCACCCCAGAACAAAATATATCCTTTGACAACACTATTAAACTTGGCCAGCCACTGCTGGGACACCAGATTTCGGGGATTGCTATTTTGGCAATTGAATTTCACCCCAGAAAATTATCTATTCTTTGCCGGACACTATTAAACTTGGCCAGCCACAGCTGAAACCACTGATTTATGGTATTGCTATTTTGGCAATTGAATTTCACCCCAGAAAAAAATATATCCTTTGCCGGACACTATTAAACTTGGCCAGCCACAGCTGAAACCACTGATTTACGGTATTGCTAATTTTGGCAATTGAATTTCACCCCAGAACAAAATATATCCTTTGCCGGAAACTTTTTACTTAACCAGATCTAGGGGATTTCTATTTTGGCAATTGAATTTCACCCCAGAAAATTATCTATCCTTTGCCAGACACTATTAAACTTGGCCAGCCACAGCTGAAACCACTGATTTATGGTATTGTTATTTTGGCAATTGAATGTCACCCCAGAACAAAATATATCCTTTGCCGAACACTATTAAACTTGGCCAGCCACAGCTGAAACCACGGATTCAAGGTATTGCTATTTTGGCAATTGAATATCACCCCAGAACAAAATATATCTTTTGCCGGACACTATTAAACCTGGCCAGCCACTGCTGGGATACCAGATTTAGGGGATTGCTATTTTGACAATTGAATTTCACCACTGAAAAAAATTTATCCTTCGCCAGACAGCAAGCAGTATTACACTTGGCTAGCCACAGCTGGAACACCAGATTTAGGGGATTGCTATTTTGGCAATTGAATTTAACCCCTCAATAAAATATAGAAATTTCTATCCTGAGTTTCTAGGGGTGTGACAATAAGCACAGCCAAGCCCCTTATGTAGGATATAGCAAAAAAAAAAAAACTAGTATTGATGGTCTTGGTGGCAGCTTGTGCTGGTGCACCACAAGACACAAAATTGTCGCCGATCAAAGTGACAGAAAAATGCTCTGTGCAGCCTAAAAACCAATGAGCAATTAACTAGCAGAAGTTAAATGATTCACAGCTGTAGATCGATCACTTCATTAGGTGTTTTTGCTGAGTTTTTCCTGCCTAATCTCGCGCTCACAGCAGCTGCATCCTATCCCTACTCTAATCAGAGGAGCGTGACGTGCGGCGCTACGTGACTCCAGCTTAAATAGAGGCTGGGACACATGCTGCACTTGGCCTATCACAGCCATGCAATTAAGAGGCATGGCTGTGATGGCTTCTTAGGGCAAGAAGTAAAACGCTAGCTGATTGGCTGCTGTGCTGCCCTTCAGAAAGCGGGAAGAAATCACCGAACAACGGAACCAATCCCAAAATTTTTGGAAAATGTTCGGGTCCGGGTCCCGAACACACCAAAATCCGCTCAACTCCACTGCTCTATAAAAATAACACATGACCTAACCCCTCAGTTAAACACAGCAAAAAATATATATATATAAATACGGTGTCAAAAGCCATTTTTGTCACCTTACATCACAAAAAGTGCAATAGCAAGCCACCAAAATGTCATATGCACCCCAAGATGGTGCCTTTCAAACCGACATCTGATCCTGCAAAAAATGAGCCCCTACATAAGACAGTCGCCCCCAAAAAAAAAAACATATGGCTTTCAGAATGTGGAGACACTAAAAAATTATTTTTTTCAAAAATGAAACAAAACCCCCAAAAAGTAGTCATATTTGGTATTGTCACCCGTAACAACCCGCTCTATAGAAATAGCACACAATCTAACCTGTTAGATTAACGATGTAAATAAAAAATAAAAATCGTCACAAAACAGCCATTTTTTTTGCAAATTTTCCATTTTAATCCATTTTTCCAGTAACAAAGCAAGAGTTAATAGCCAAACAAAACTCAATATTTATTACTCCTGATTCTGCAGTTTACAGAGACACCTAAATGTGGTCCTAAACTGCTTCATGGCCAAACGGCAGGACACAGAAGGAAGGGAACGCCATATGGTTTTTGGAAGGCAGATTTTGCTGGACTGGTTTTTTGACACCAAGTCCAATTTGAAGCCCCCTGATGTACCCCTAGAGTAAAAACTCCAAAAAAGTGACTCCATCTATGAAACTACACCCTAAAGGTATTCAAAGCTGATTTTACAAACTTTGTTAACCCTTTAGGTGTTCCACAAGAGTTATTGGCAAATGTAGTCGAAATTTCAGAATTTCTATTTTTGTTACCTTGCCTCAGAAAAAGTGTCATATAGAGCAACCAAAAATTATATTTCCTAAAATAGTACCAACAAAACTGCCACCTGATCAAGTAGTTTCCAAAATGGCGTCACTTTTTGGAGTTTCTACTGTAGGGGTGTATCAGGGGAGCTTCAAATGGGACATGGTGTAACTAAACCAGTCCAGAAAAATCTGCCTTCCAAAAACCATATGGCGTGCCCTTCCTTCTGCGCCCTGCCGTTTGGCCATACAGCAGTTTAGGACCACATATGGGTTGTTTCTGAAAACTACTGAATCAGGGCAATAAATATTGAGTTTTGTTTGGCTGTTAACCATTGCCTTATTACTGGAAAAATGGATTAAAATGGAAAATTTTCCAAAAATAAAAATTCTGAAATTTTATCTCCATTTGCCATTAACTCTCGTGGGACACCTAAAGGGTTAACAAAGTTTGTAAAATCCCTTTTGAATACCTTAAAGGAGTGTAGTTTATAGAATGAGTAAAGAGGAGGGTGGCAGCTCTCACCTGTTGAAAATAACAACCATCCAACAAACGAGCACGGACGATGCAGAACTGAGCAGAAAAAAGGAAAAAATCCAGCTCCAGCAGTGGATGGAATAGAATTTAAATTCGGTCTTTATTAAGCGATTAAAATCTCCAAGTCATATTGACATCATTCATGCCAGTATTGTCAAAGCGTTTCAGACCAGATAATATGTACAGTCCTTCCTCATGACAGACATAGTGAGTTTTGGGAGGACATCACACTGATATACCCTCCCCCATCAGGTAACACCTGTGTAAGGGAGGAGGGCACAGCAGAGATTAACCCTCTTACCAAACACTCACTGATACAAAAAGGCAGGTCAAATTTAGAAAAAATAAAAATAAAAAATTAACACATATAAAAACATTGTAATGAAAAGCTACAATAATCCAAAGGCATATAGATGTTGCGTGATCAAAATACTACCATAGTTGGTGCAAATACATATTATACTGGTTCCACCGAGCACCAGGGGCAGACACAAGGGGAAAATAAAAATCCTCTCAATATTGTAATATGAGGTCTAAGCGCTTGTTCAGACCATGCGGTTGTCTGGTTCCTAATTTAAAGATCCAGAAAGCTTCCCTGTTGAGAAGTTTCCTCTTGTGGTCTCCCCCTCTCTGTGGTAATGAGACTCTTTCAATACCATGGGCTCGCAGATGCGATATATCCCCTGCATGGACAATCGCAACATGCGAACTTACCGGTGATACATTGCGTTTATTTAAAAATGGAACATCTGAAAGATGTCTACGAATTCTCTTCTTTAGGGGACCTGTCGTACATCCAACATACTGAAGTTTGCATAAATTACATGTAATCAAATATATGACATATTTAGTGTTGCAATTGATGTATGACTGTATGACAAATTACATATTGTTGGTTGCAGATGTAAAGGATCTGTTCACCATACGGTGAGAGCAGCATATGCACCACTGATGCCCACATTTGTAACAGCCTTTACAATTTAACCAGGTAGAGTTCAAATTCGGACTAGATGTAAGAAAAAGGCTGGGGCTGATTAAATTGCCCACAGTTGTGGCTTTCTAGCTGCACACCTAACTCCTCCAGATACGATGTCTGACCATTGTTTGTCACTCTGCCAGAATTGGAAGTTTTTTTAACAATTTTACAAATAGCAGGATATTCTTGGCTATACTGTGTGACAAAGGTAAGAGCTTGCTGGCCGTGAGGAAACGGGTGAGACATCCCATTTGTGGATGGAAAAATGAAAGACTCCCTATCTAGAGATGAAGCTTTTCTGTGTGCATGATCTATAGTCGTATGAGAGTATGTTCTACGCTACAGTCTACCTCTAATATCATGGTATTCTTTGTTATAGAACACCATGTTTGAACAGTTACGATGAGCTCGTACAAGTTCACCAAAGGGAATATTCTGTATTACATGGGTAGGATGGCATGAACTTGCATGGAGGATCGTATTGCCTGCTAATTCTTTGCAGTACGTGGAGGTGACAATCCCATGTGTGGAGGGGTCCCCTGAGGCACAAATCCAAAAATGTATCTCATCTGCACTGTAGTGCAGTGTAAAGGATAGAGATCCCACTGTAGAATTGAGATAGGAATCAAAGCGGTATGGACGCCACATCGCCCGACCATACCATGAGCAGGTCATCGATGTAGTGTCCCTACCACAATATGTTGTCCTTAAAGGGAGGGTGTCGATGAGGAGAAAGTGTCCCTCCCACCATGCCATAAAAATATTAGCAATGGAGGAGAGAACTTAGCCCCCATCGACACCCCGAAACCTGCAGAAAAAATTGATTGTCAAATGAAAAGTAGTTGTGCCCCAAGAGGAACTCCACCACCTTGATGATAAATTCCTTCAGCTTCAGAGTATAGTCACTATAATGATTGAGAAACCAACGCAAAGCAGTGATGGCCAGGTTGTGGGGAACATTGGTATATAGTGCCACCACATCAGCCGTAACCCATATACATTTATCATTCCATTGCAAAGCAGACATTGCTTGCAAAAGTGTTCTAGAATCCTTAAAAAAAACAGGTATGAGGGAAACCAGGGCTGGAGCAAAGAATCGACCCATCCTGACAAATGCTCTGAATAAGAGCCAATGCCTGCCACAATGGGTCTTAAGGGGAGGAGGAAGACATTCTTGTGTAATTTTGGTAGGGCATGGAAAATGGGAGTAATTGGATGCTGGACAAAGATGTAGTCCCTTTCCTTTTGAGTGATTATGCCCAGCGATAAACCCACATCCAATATGTCAGAGATTTTTTCTGGAAAACAGATAGTTACTTGAAAGACTGCTACTAAAGGAGTTACGTAATTGGTGGGATGCAACTACCCTACAGAAGTATATTGACAAAAATATGATCCCAAGGGGTTAAAAATTAAAAGAAACCCACCACCGTTTACTCTGACTCCTTTACAATCCAGTGGCATTCCATTTTGTTGAACTGTTCGCTTAAACTGATGAAACTGATTGTACAACAAGAACATGAATCGCTATCCACACTACGTGAGGAGATTAAGTCTGCACAAGTCACTCTTTCTACTTTTTCACAATTACCTCAGTTCATGGAATTGGATGATAAACTGCATTATAATTTAAATAAAATAGAAGATGATCTAATTATATACAAACAGAGAAAATTTAATAGAGACACGTTGGACTACAACACGGATTCCATATAGACTTGGGCTGATGCTCGATCAGATGCTCCACGCTCCATATTAAGGAGATCCCGATCCAGACATAGAAATTATTCCAAAGTCTCTTTTAGCTCAACTGAACCTGAATCAGCTGACTCTTCACCGGAATTTTCCACCTCCATGCCAGCCAGGAATGTAAGCGAGGCTGAAGCCATGCCGTCAAGCACCGCCGCCCAGCACAAGAAATCGGCAAAAAATGACGGGCCGGCCGCCGCCACAGGAAGAAACCGGCGTTACCCCTCACGGCGGGGGAAATAACTATGGACATACAGGTTATTAATGCATCAGCCTTTATTATTTCGTTAGAACAAATTGAAGTGCTCAAGAGGGGTCTTACTTTTTCACCCACTTGTCACTTCAATTTATATTGCACTATTCTAGATGTGAATCGGTTTGCACGTGTACTAACCCTGAAAAAACATTTTTTCAATGATAACTCTTCTAGTGATGTAGGCCAAATGTGGGCACCTGTTACCCATAGACAAGACCCTTGCATTGGCTCTAATGTGAATACTCTGTCATTTGTTGACATGATACAATGCAATGCTCTTCAAACAATGTATATTTTCCTAATGAGACTTTGGCTACTACCAATACTTCTAAGTCCTCCAGAACCGCATATCCTGATTTTTATCCGGTGCAATCACGTTCCTTTGCACTGGACAAATTCCAGGAGCTGGTGGAAAGAGATTTGAGCCGGTTGTCCAGTATGGGGAAACCCCACAGTGTATCTAACCTTACATTGCGGGAACGATCTGCACTCCTAATTCTGGAAGATAGGGACGATATAATCATCAAGGAAGCACACAAAGGAGGTGCGGTTGTCATACTGGACAAGGGCTTATATGGAAAACTAGTTCTAAATATGCTTGCTGACACTACTACCTATAAATTTCTTTCCACGAATCCACTATCTGTTTTCCAGAAAAAAAAATCTCTGACATATTGGATGTGGGTTTATCGCTGGGCATAATCACTCAAAAGGAAAGGGACTACATCTTTGTCCAGCATCCAATTACTCCCATTTTCCATGCCCTACCAAAATTACACAAGAATGTCTTCCCTCCTCCCTTAAGACCCATTGTGGCAGGCATTGGCTCTTATTCAGAGCATTTGTCAGGATGGGTCGATTCTTTGCGCCAGCCCTGGTTTCCCTCATACCTGTTTTTTTGAAGGATTCTAGAACAGTTTTGCAAGCAATGTCTGCTTTGCAATGGAATGATAAATGTATATGGGCTACGGCTGATGTGGTGGCACTATATACCAATGTTCCCTACAACCTGGCCATCACTGCTTTGCATTGGTTTCTCAATCATTATAGTGACTATACTCTGGAGCTGAAGGAATTTATCATCATGGTGGTGGAGTTCCTCCTGGGGCACAACTACTTTTCATTTGACAATCAATTTTGGGAGGGACACTTTCTCCTCATCGACACCCTCCCTTTTAAGGACAACATATTGTGGTAGGGACACTACATCGATGACCTGCTCATGGTATGGTCGGGCGATGTGGCGTCCATACCGCTTTTGATTCCTATCTCAATTCTACAGTGGGATCTCTATCCTTTACACTGCACTACAATGCAGATGAGATAAATTTTTGGATTTGTGCCTCAGGGGGACCCTCCACACATGGGATTGTCACCTCCACGTACCGCAAAGAATTAGCAGGCAATACGATCCTCCATGCAAGTTCATGCCATCCTACCCATGTAATACAGAATATTCCCTTTGGTGAACTTGTACGAGCTCGTCGTAACTGTTCAAACATGGTGTCCTATAACAAAGAATACCATGATATTAGAGGTAGACTGCAGCATAGAGCATACTCTCATACGACTATAGATCATGCACATAAAAAGCATTTTCTCTAGATAGTGAGTCTTTAATTTTTCCATCCACAAATGGGATGTCTGACCCTTTTCCTTACGGCCAGCAAGCTACTACCTTTGTCACACAGTATAGCCAAGAATATCCTGCTATTTGTAAAATTGTTAAAAAATATTTTCCAATTCTGGCAAGTGACGAACAATGGTCAGACATCGTATCTGAAGGAGTTAGGTGTGCAGCTAGGAATGCCACAACTGTGGGCAATTTAATCAGCCCCAGCCTTTTTCTTACATCTAGTCCGAATTTGAACTCTTCCTGGTTAAATTGTAAAGGCTGTTACAAATGTGGGCATCAGAGGTGCATATGCTGCTCTCACCGTATGGTGAACAGATCCTTTACATCTGCAACCAACAATATGTAATTTGTCATACAGTCATACATCAATTGCAACACTAAATATGTCATATATTTGATTACATGTAATTTATGCCAACTTCAGTATTTGGATGTACGACAGGTCCCCTAAAGAAGAGAATTCGTAGACATCTTTCAGATGTTCCATTTTTTGATAAACGCAATGTATCAGCGGTGAGTTTGCATGTTGCGATTGTCCATGCAGGGGATATATCACATCTGCGAGCCCAAGGTATTGAAAGAGTCTCATTACCACAGAGAGGGGGAGACCACAAGAGGAAACTTCTCAACAGGGAAGCTTTCTGGATCTTTAAATTAGGAACCAGACAACCGCATGGTCTGAACAAGCGCTTAGACCTCATATTACAATATTGAGAGGATTTTTTATTTTCCCCTTGTGTCTGACCCTGGTGCTCGGTGGAACCAGTATAATATGTATTTGCACCAACTATGGTAGTATTTTGATCACGCAACATCTATATGCCTTTGGATTATTGTAGCTTTTCATTACAATGTTTTTATATGTGTTAATTTTTATTTTATTTTTTTAATTTGACCTGCCTTTTTATATCAGTGAGTGTTTGGTGAGAGGGTTAATCTCTGCTGTGCCTTCCTCCCTTACACAGGTGTTACCTGATGGGGGAGGGTATATCAGTGTGATGTCCTCCCAAAACTCACTATGTCTGTCATGGGAATGACTGTACATATTATCTGGTCCGAAATGCGTTGACAATACTGGCATGAATGATGTCAATATGACTTGGAGATTTTAATCGCTTAATAAAGACCGAATTTGAATTTTATTCCATCCAGCTGGATTTTTTTCCTTTTTTCTAGTTTATAGAATGGGATCGTTTTTGGGTGGTTTCTATTATGTAGGCCTCACAAAGTGACTTCAGACCTGGACTGGTCCTTAAAAAGTGGGTTTTGGAAATTTTCTGAAAATTTTCAAGATTTGCTTCTAAACTTCTAAGCCTTGTAACATCCCCAAAAATAAAATGGCATTCCCAAAATTAACCAAACATGAAGTAGACATATGGGGAATGTAAAGTAATAACTATTTTTGGAGGTATTGCTATGTATTATAGAAGTAGAGAAATTGAAACTTGGAAATTTGAAAAAAATTATAAATAAAAATGAAACCACTGTCATGAAGTACTATAAGTGATGAAACAACTATCTCAGAATGGCCTGGATAAGTAAAAGCGTTTTAAAGTTATCACCACATGAAGTGACACATCTCAGATTTGCAAAAAATGGCCTGGTCCCTAAGGTGAAATATGGCCGTGTCCTTAAGAGGTTAAACTCCCAACAGATCAATAGCAGGTGCAGTGTAATTGAATAGAGGAGACATCACATGGAGGTGATTTGTCTGGTCACACGACTCTCCATCAGCAGCCATTTTATGGACAATCCTCTGTGTGGACAGCACTATAGACTTGGCAAACAAGGGGAATACCTTATGAAATATAGAAAATGGTGCAAAATTTTAACAAATAGCTACATTATTAAGTGCCATATTGGAATCTTAAAAACACATTGGTCAACAGTAACTAGAAAGTGGCCAACTTCTTTAAGGTTTACTTTAATCTGATACATATAAGTCATTAAGATCATATCATTTTGGCCTCATTTCTGTGACATCCTTGTGAGGGTCACGGATCCAACCAGGGAATACAATCCTTTTTTAATTAATCGTATGTGAACATTTTAAGCCTCCGTCCCATAATTCACCTCATCCCGTCAACTCCTCCTTGCACACACTCTGCTGCTGAATAGGGGGATAGCAATAAGGAATAAAAAAAACACAAAAAAAAGAAAAGAAAGACATAGAAAAGCAATTCAAATAGAAAGGGTCATCTACCCTCTCAAGCAGATTCAAAACATCAAAAAACAAACAGAATTCACGCACTATTAGTTCTCTAGAGATACTATCTTTTTATTATAGCCGAGTCAGCCTAATTTACATACCGTGCATTGATGACCGGAATAGAACAATCTCAAGGGACAAACAGTTCCTATAAAGAGGTCCTACTTTCTATTTTTATTCTTATTGTTGTTTTGTTATTCTGTATTTTTATCTTTATTTTTACCCTTGCCAGTTGGGACAAATATCTTTTTTTCCAAAAACAAGTGACAAATCTCTGTCTATAATAATTTTAGTGTCCAGGATACACCCTTGGCCTATCCATATATGCTGAAAACAAAATCTTACACCCAAAAAAAAAAGGCATACTTATCGCTGCATGCTGTACTCCAGTGAGAGGAGTCATCACAAATTCCCATCGTTCAGTAACTTAGTGGGAACTGAAAATAAAAATGGAGAAATAAGGGGAAATATGGGAGAAGATGAATAAATACAAAAATGGAAACATGGATAGGTACAAGAATATAAATAAATATAAAAGAAAGATGGAAAATTATCCGAAGAAAATAAACTGTAACAGAATCCATTCCGGTTTTTAGATCCTGCCTGACGGGGTATAAATAACCTAAGATGAGGTGTTACAAGTTACCACTGATGAAGAAGTCAGACAGACTTTGAAACGCATTTGGGAAGAGACCACCCAATACCCGTACACCCTATCTGGCGACGAACTCTATGTAAATCATAAAAAGTTACACGTATCTACTGGGAAGCACGGCAACAACACACAGCTCTGGCCCTGCAATATACAGTCCTTACATCTCACTACTTCAGCCCGCTCCAGAGAAAAGACCCTACGTACAGACACCTGGGACGCCGAGGCCTGCATCGTCGGCTAATACGCACACGAAGACTAAACGGGAGATCAGTGACTACCAGCCGCAAGCACACAGCGAAGACTGCAGGACAGGTACCCAGCAACCAGTGTCTCTGTGTACGGTGGGACACCACTGTACACAGTTTATACATGCTGGTTTGCTTTTACAATATATGTGCTTGAACAAAGTGTTTACGGTGATCCCACTACTGCCCCTAGCGCCTTGCTACTTATAATGCCGTCATTTATAGTATATGCGGATGCCTAAATTTAGGCAATAAGAGACATTTTACCTGCCTGAGATAATATAAGGACACTAAAACATATCGTACAGGCTGGATCTATTTTGTACAATAGAAGGAAAGTGTACTGACTGGATTACACAAATTGGGTCCATGCTGTATAGGAAAAGTGGACTGCACATTTGAGATCCACATGTTTGCAACTTGAATTGAGCATTTATATGAAGGGAATACATGCATATTAATACATTGTTGCATTAAAAAGAAACAGATGGATTGAAGATATTTTGTCACCAACCATATTGTTACATATTGATCAAACTCGTGGAAAGTACGCTAGAGACTGTACCTAATTAGTTTTAAGACTGCGGTCCTCCGAATTAACATCCTTCTATAAGAACTGTTACACCATAGTGACTGATTTGAATACTACCCAGCATAACTTTATCACTACTAACATACTTACCATCGAATTCTCCTCATTTACCTTGACCTCTCATTTTATATTACATGAATATTTTTTTATTTTATTATGTATGTTTTCTAGTTTGGCACCCACACATTTCTAGGGAGTCACCCTCTAGCAGTGACTTGGGAATGCCCTATCTCGGGAAGAATTAGTTCCTTTCATAAATATACCTTTTTGATCTACATTGCTATTTCTATTTTATTTTAATAAATTGACTTTTCTAAATTACTCCTGCTTGATGCCAATGTAGAGTGCCTGTTTATAATTTTGTTGTATATAACTTTCATAAGCATTGGGTGCGTCCGCCATAAACAAGAGCACCTACTACATATTGGGAAGCGGGTGAGCCAACACAGTTTTATATACAATGTGGTTGTAGGTTTAGATGGAATGTATCTCATCAGGATGTAAAATGCTCATTGTTTACACTGATTCTCACATGAAAAGGTCTCGGAGTTTCCCAGGAATCTCTAACAGATGCTAAATAGGAGTGTGAATAATAGGTCTCTGTCACTGCAAATACAATGTGTAGATGAAGGACCATCTCAGGAGGCCTGAAAATGTTAAACTGATTGATGAGGAGCTGGAGCCATTATTCTCCCATTGTATATGGTAATGAGGGAAGCCAGGTCTGATGATGAAAGATTTAATTGATTATGAAGGTGGGACTGGGCGTCTCCAGGGGGAAGAGGAGGAGCAGATAGTTATAGCCACCAAAGGGGTATAAAAGACCCAAGCATGGCCCAGAAAGCTAGAATTAACCAAGGGAATTTACTTGGATCACTGATCTGCTGAGGAGAAGACACTGACTGGAGACCAAGTCCTGAGTGTGTGGAGGGTCCTTGTCTGGTAAGTGTCACTGAACTGATTGTAAGTGGAAGGAATTATAAGATATTGTAATCTGTTCTGTGTATAAGTAGAGATGAGTGGCAGGGGCAATGTTCAGGGCAATGTTCGAATTTTGCGATATTTCGCGAATATTTGGGCAAATATTCATTATATTAATTTCTTGATTGCGAAAATCGTCAATGTAATATGAGCGTATTGATGCACAATACAGGTGTGGGTCACTATTGCTAAATTTTTGAAGCTGCTAGAAGTTTACTGAGACTGGAGAAAATGGTTGGCACAGTCCGAAGAAAATAAACTGTAACAGAATCCATTCCGGTTTTTAGATCCTGCCTGACGGGGGTATAAATAACCTAAGATGAGGTGTTACAAGTTACCACTGATGAAGAAGTCAGACAGACTTTGAAAGCGCATTTGGGAAGAGACCACCCAATACCCGTACACCCTATCTGGCGACGAACTCTATGTAAATCATAAAAGTTACACGTATCTACTGGGAAGCACGGCAACAACACACAGCTCTGGCCCTGCAATATACAGTCCTTACATCTCACTACTTCAGCCCGCTCCAGAGAAAAGACCCTACGTACAGACACCTGGGACGCCGAGGCCTGCATCGTCCGGCTAATACGCACATCGAGGACTAAACGGGAGATCAGTGACTACCAGCCGCAAGCACACAGCGAAGACTGCAGGACAGGTACCCAGCAACCAGTGTCTCTGTGTACGGTGGGACACCACTGTACACAGTTTATACATGCTGGTTTGCTTTTTACAATATATGTGCTTGAACAAAGTGTTTACGGTGATCCCACTACTGCCCCTAGCGCCTTGCTACTTATAATGCCGTCATTTATAGTATATGCCGATGCCTAAATTTAGGCAATAAGAGACATTTTACCTGCCTGAGATAATATAAGGACACTAAAACATATCGTACAGGCTGGATCTATTTTTGTACAATAGAAGGAAAGTGTACTGACTGGATTACACAAATTGGGTCCATGCTGTATAGGAAAAGTGGACTGCACATTTGAGATCCACATGTTTGCAACTTGAATTGAGCATTTATATGAAGGGAATACATGCATATTAATACATTGTTGCATTAAAAAGAAACAGATGGATTGAAGATATTTTGTCACCAACCATATTGTTACATATTGATCAAACTCGTGGAAAGTACGCTAGAGACTGTACCTAATTAGTTTTAAGACTGCGGTCCTCCGAATTAACATCCTTCTATAAGAACTGTCACACCATAGTGACTGATTTGAATACTACCCAGCATAACTTCATCACTACTAACATACTTACCATCGAATTCTCCTCATTTACCTTGACCTCTCATTTTATATTACATGAATATTTTTTATTTTATTATGTATGTTTTCTAGTTTGGCACCCACACATTTCTAGGAGTCACCCTCTAGCAGTGACTTGGGAATGCCCTATCTCGGGAAGAATTAGTTCCTTTCATAAATATACCTTTTTGATCTACATTGCTATTTCTATTTTATTTTAATAAATTGACTTTTCTAAATTACTCCTGCTTGATGCCAATGTAGAGTGCCTGTTTATAATTTTGTTGTATATAACTTTCATAAGCATTGGGTGCGTCCGCCATAAACAAGAGCACCTACTACATATTGGGAAACGGGTGAGCCAACACAGTTTTATATACAATGTGGTTGTAGGTTTAGATGGAATGTATCTCATAAGAATGTAAAATGCTCATTGTTTACACTGATTCTCACATGAAAAGGTCTCGGAGTTTCCCAGGAATCTCTTACAGATGCTAATTAGGAGTGTGAATAATAGGTCTCTATCCTGCAAATACAATGTGTAGATGAAGGACCATCTCAGGAGGCCTGAAAATGTTAAACTGATTGATGAGGAGCTGGAGCCATTATTCTCCCATTGTATATGGTAATGAGGGAAGCCAGGTCTGATGATGAAAGATTTAATTGATTATGAAGGTGGGACTGGGCGTCTCCAGGGGGAAGAGGAGGAGCAGATAGTTATAGCCACCAAAGGGGTATAAAAGACCCAAGCATGGCTCAGAAAGCTGGAATTCACCAACAGTATTTACTTGGATCACTGACTTGCTGAGGAGAAGACACTGACTGGAGATCAAGTCCTGACTGTGTGGAGGGTCCATGTCTGGTAAGTGTCACTGAACTGATTGTAAGTGGAAGGAATTATAAGATATTGTAATCTGTTCTGTGTATAAGTAGAGATGAGTGGCAGGGGCAATGTTCAGGCAATGTTGAATTTGCGATATTTCGCGAATATTTGGGCAAATATTCATTATATTAATTTCTTGATTGCGAAAATCGTCAATGTAATATGAGCGTATTGATGCACAATACAGGTGTGGGTCACTATTGCTAAATTTTTGAAGCTGCTAGAAGTTTACTGAGACTGGAGAAAATGGTTGGCACAGCAAAACATTACAATAGCTTTATATGCAGAAAGAGTGCTCCAATATATTAGCGATCGCGCAAATCGGCACTAATGATACGAATATTTCGGTGCAATACGTGAAACTTCACATTTTAGCAGGTCTGACTACATATTACTGATTGGTGCAATAAGTATTGTGACATTACAACACTATGTTTGTAGCATGTATGTATGGACAAAAAATATTTTTTTCTTATTATACACAAGTAGTCTCACGTCTTTACTGATGAAAAAATCACGGATTGGGAATAGAGACACATTTTGGTGGCTCGTTAAGGGGATAACAACCGCAAAAATGAAACGCAAAGGATACTCCAGTCAATCAATAACCTGACAAATGAAATGTGATCATTGAGTCCATGGGGCCGCAATGTCCCCATTGTAAAGGACTCTTTGATCCAGATGTCCCCCTCGCGGAGAGGAGCAAACCACCTCAATCCACTGAAATCGTATGGCCGTATATCGCCTAAGTGTCGGGTATTGACATGACCGGGCAAATGGAGTGTCAGTATTTTTGCGGATGTCGTTAAGGTGCTCCCCTATACAACATCGGAACTCGCGTATCGTCTTCCCAGCGTACTGAATACTAGTGTTGAGCGAGAATATTCAAATTTTTATTGTGAATATCGGCACTTTGAAAATTTGCGAATATTTTGAATATTGTGATATATGGTCATAAAAACGATTATTATTATTATTCTTCTTTTTCATCTGAACCCATTACCTAGTATACCTACCTGCTTTTTGCTTGTGGGCCATTGTGAGAAGGCTGCAATATTGTAATCTATCGTTGGCCGGGATTATAATCTGTAGTGAATTAGAATATTCTTCATTATTGAATTTTTTTCTCTTATGCAAAAATCGGCAATGTAATATTCGCATAATGCTGAATATTCTAACACCCAAATATATAGCACTATAGAATATAGTGTTATATTTTCGTTTTTAGAATATTTGTTATTTTTTTCCTGATTTCTTCCTGCTTAAGTTGCTTGACTTGCCAATGACTGTTCACATTAAATTGGAATGATGGAAAATGATGAATATTCTAAAAAAAGAATATATAGCACTATATTATATAGTGCTATATATTCGTGTTTCAGAATATTCGCATTACGCGAATATTACATTGCCGATTTTTCGCATACGAGAAAATAAAGTTTTGTTATGCGAAAAATCGGCAATGTAATATTCACGTAATGCTGAATATTCTAAATCATAAATATATAGCACTATAGAATATAGTGCTATATATATTTTTAGAATAATCGTCATTTATTTCAATTTAATGTGAACAGTCATTGGCCCAAAAGCAACTGACGCAGGGGGAATCATGACTTCAGATGGGAAAAATGATGAATATTCTAAAAAAAATATATAGCACTATATTCCATACTGCTATATATTCAGGTTTTAGAATATTCAGCATTACGCGAATATTTCATTGCCGATTTTTCGCAATCAATAGAATAATCTCGAATAAGAATATATGACGAATATTTGCAAAATATCGCAAATTCGAATATTGCCCCTGCAGCTCATCACTACTGAATACCGCAAGCACATGTAATCAGATATACCAGCCCAGAGGATTTGCAATTGACAAAAGTATGGATATTGTATGATTTGGTAGTAACCGTGCTGCAGAATGTGAACCCGGGTTTCATGGAGTTGCTGCAGCGAAATGTCCCTTTAAGGGGATTATCCAACCAAGTCGATGGAGTGGATGTCTGAAAAAACTAGGGCAGAGGCGATCCTTGAGGTTGCGACCCCTCCCGGTATGTAATTGCGGGGTAATGCCTACAAAATTTCGAGCGCGGGATCCATCTGGAGAATCCCCAATGCTTCTGGAGGATCTCCTGTATCGGACCATTTCCCACATCAAATGTGGCAATCAGCCAAACCTGTCCCAATCCATGATTTTTAAATAAATATTTACTTAGTAAAATCATCTTTTAAAAAGACTTGGTGGATATTTGAGGACAGTAAATCAGTTCCAAGGATTTGCTGCCAATGCGATTCTCACTCTGTAAGGCCTGAGCCATCCATATATTGCCAGTTTATTTGAATGGTTGTCATGCAAACTGGATTTCTAAATAGTAATGAAAAAGAAAGGAATAGAGGGCTCTCTGATATTTGATTGTCACAGGAAGGTCAAATGACATGTATCCAAAAAGTGCATTTATTAAAAAACAAAGGATAAAAATTCAGGAAACATTCATATAATCTTAATTGGAGTAAAAATATAACACTCTATTGAGAGTCTATATTGTATTATAGATACAGTCTTTAGTCTGATTAATACCAATTATTTATTGGTGTCGGATGCAGGCCAGAGGTTCCCGGCTGAAAAGACCGGCTAAAAGAATACGAGAATCAAGCTTTATCAAAAAATCCTATGCAGATAAAAAAAATGTAAAATAAAAATAAAAATAAGTTAGGAATTTATACAAACAGACTGCATGTATTGGATGGACTCCCGCAATTTTAGTAGGTGAGAGTTCTGTCAGAACAGGCAATGTAGGTATATAATTGAGATACAATCTAACTATAATGGTGCCTCTTCAAACAGACCTCTGTATTATACAATGGGATATATGGGCTCCTGTTGCTATGTGCGTAATAGTTGTAAGTTTATAAATGAAAAGTTCATCAAACTGCTCTTAATTGGAGAAGAGTCTTGGTATGATGCGATGACTTCACTTGCATAAAAATAAATGTCAAGTCTATTAGATGTCAGCTGACAAACACTTCATCCTGGCTAGCTTTGGTGTGTAGCTTTAATTCCAAAGGCTTATATGCTCGTATTCAGTCACAGTTTGTGTAGGTGGACAAAAATCCCTTATTTAATGTAGCAACAAAAATATGCACAAGTACATTATCCCTCTATGATACCGAGGTCTGTATAGGCAACACTTGCATCTCTCGGTGAAGTCTTTTCCAGTCCTGCTGTATTGGCGTCCCACGTGAGTGCTGAGTTCACCGATTCTCTTTGCAATCAGTAGTCAATGCGCTGGTCGGGATCCTGAAGCGCTTCTCAATTCAAAGAGGGGCGGTAAGCTGAATAGCTTCCTGTAACAATCAGATATTAGAGTGCCTTCCATTCCCTTCTTTCTTCATTACTATTTTTATTTGGGCAAAGGGTGTAGCCCTTGTAGTGAGCACCTATTCTGTGAAGTGTAGACTAGTGAGCCACTGGTACACATTTTCTGGATTTCTAAATATCTGGATGGTCACAACCTCCCCCACCATACTCTGCTGTTTTCTATGGTGCTGACCAGACATATAATGATGGTATAATATGAAGATGTCTCAAATAACACAACCCCTTAAATATAGATTTAACCAGTGTTAGTTTGACATTAGACACACCAGGGTTAACACAGTTGGATGTATCACTGTAATGTGTTTTTGTTACATTAACACATTAAGCCAATTGAAACTATAATGGCTACATCCGTACTGAAGATCTCATGCACATGACTATATTTGAATTACAAATCTCAGATATGCAAAATATGGATACATTTCTTGTGCATTCCATCATTTTCAAACTCCCATCAATACAAAAGGCTAATATGGTCTACAATGCAGACCACAATTGGACTTGCTCTATAATTTGCATAACAGACACACAGATGCGGACAGAACACGAATGATATCCTTGTATTGTCCATCTTTTTGCCAACCCATGAAATGAATTGGTCCATGTGCCATCTTCAAATATTGCACACAGATGGAAAATATAATTGTGTGCATGAGACCTAAAGAGGAAAACTGTGTTTCTATGCACTTAGAGACTCCTAACTGTCATTTAATCCTGATAGGTTAATGTGTTAAACAGAATCTGGTGACAGTCCTTATAATCAGTGCATTTAACCATTTCTCACTAGTGTTTCTAACTTTTGTAGATGTTTTCTATAAATACGGTTGACCCTATGTTACTGAAATAGGTTTTATTTGCACTTTGTGTGTAAAACTAAAGTAGAGAATCTCTTATTTTATAAAAAATTATTTTTCCAGGTAAAGATTGGATGAGAGGCTTCCATACATGTCTAATTTAATCTCCTTCTTCTGAAGTAGAAGATAATCAACCACAGATTGGCAATAATAGAACTGGACATTGACTAGGTGAAATGCTTGCAAGTTCTGAATATGACAAAGATTATGAAAAAAAGTATAATCCTATTATGGACAAGCAAATTCACAAATATAAAAATCTAATATCGTGGTCAGAATGCGAGAGATCTTTTACTGTGAAATCAAACCTTGAGAACAATCATCTACAGAAGTGTCAGGGAATAGAAACAGTAGAGAAACTATTTTCATGTCCTGAATGTGGAAAGTACTTCAAGCTAAAACATCATCTTGAGATTCATCTGAGAATTCACACAGGGGAGAAGCCATATTCATGTTCAGATTGTGAGAAGTGTTTTAGTACCAAATCAAACCTTAACAAACATCTGAGCATTCACACAGGAGAGAAGAGATTTTCATGTACTGAATGTAAGAAGTGTTTCACTGAAAAATCAAATCTTGTGAGGCACCAGAGAATTCACACAGGAGAGAAGCAATTTTCATGTCTCGAATGTGGGAAGTTTTTGCTGAAAAATTAAGTCTTATGAAACATCAAAGAATTCACACAGGAGAGAAGCCATATTCATGTCCTGAATGTGATAAATGGTTTAGTGATAAATCAAGTTTTGTAAAACATCTAAGAATCCACACAGGAGAGAAGCCAAATTCATGTACAGAATGTGCAAAATGTTTTAGAAAAAAATCAGGTCTAGTGAAACATCTAAGAACACATACAGGAGAGAAGCCATTTTCATGTCCTGAATGTGAGAAGTGGTTTAGGTCTAAAGAACAGCTTGAGCTACATCTGAGAATTCACACAGGGGAGAAGCCATATTCATGTTCAGAATGTGAGAAATGCTTTAGTAAAAAATCAAACCTTGATGCACATCTTAGAATTCATACGGGCGAGAAGAGGTTTTCATGTCCTGAATGTGGTAAATGTTTTGGTGAGAAATCTACTCTTGTGAGACACCAGAGAACTCACACAAAGGAGAAGCATGTACAAAATCTGGGAAATCATTATAGCTAAAAATCAAGTATTCTGGCAAAGCAGAGATGACAGTGTTTTACTGAGACTTTAAGGGGCACATTTATTAAGACCGGCATTTTACACCTGGGATGGAACACTTGAGAGGTCACAAGGGAGAATCTACATGGGCATAAAGTCTAAGGGAAAAATGGACAGATATCAGGACTTGTAACTCACTAAGGTGACACTCCAATAAAATATTCAGTTTACTTCAAGTATTAAAGGTGTGGGGCTTCATTGTAGGACCCTTTGAATAAGGATGTCTTCTGATATATAAGGTGTTTCCTAGAATTAGAAAAATGGCTTCTTTACACCAAAATCAGCACCATGGACAGGTGTGGTGCTGTTTCACAAAGAAAGCAGCCATGACTCGCTATAAAGCCAACAGCTATTATGACTATGTTAAACGACTATATATGACTAAATTCAACTGGGTTTGTACTGAATGTCAAAATTCTTCTATGTGAGATTAAAGTAATAAGACTTACCTTCATCTATACCACCTTGAATTGATTTACTATAATATTGTGAGTAGCACAATTATTTACTTTATATTTCCTTCTTTTAACTCTGTTTGTAGTAGTGCAGTGGTCAGTTTTATTCTTTATCCAAGAGACATCCTCTGACGCATAGCTGAATTTCTCATGTGTGTTTCACTGGAAATCCCTCCACCATATTCTCCTGAAGTTTTATTTAAATTTATAAAATTTGTTCTATGGTTTTGGTAATATGGATTTTAAACCTTTCGCTACCAGTGCATACATATACATCACTGGAGCAATGGGTAAACATGGTGCCTACTCAAGCGTGCAGTGGGCATCATGGCGGTGGTTTACCACTGTTTCAAACAGCAGAGACCTACGGCTAATGACTGTGACTAGCAATAATGCAGATCGCAGTTATTAAAGCCTTTATATGCCGTGATTAAGTGTGATCACAGTATCTAAAAGCTCAAAAACCCAAAAGCATGCGTAAAAAATGTTGCAATTCTGCTCTCATTATGGGTCTATAACAAACTTTATGGCACAGAATAAAAAAAAAATTGTGAGCCTTGTAGCCTCAAATACGAGCTACAAAACCATAAACAAGTTTGATTTTTTTAATTATATAAAAAATGAAAAAATATAAAGCGTAACATAGATATATGTACTGCGCTGGCACGTGTTGTCAGGTCTCTGCTGTTTCAAACAATAATGTCGATTTCAGTAGTTAAAGCCTTTAGATGCCATAATCAAGTGAGATCCCGGCATCTAAAGGGTGAAAAATCTGGAAGCTGGTGCTTACAGGTTTGGTAACGGCATCCTCTGTGGCCAATGAGGATGTCGGTGAGTGACTTAAATGCACTCAGCCTAACTGATGAGGCTGAGGCTGATTTTAGCCAGTAATAGTCAGTAATAAATGGATTTTAAAAATCCATGATTGTTCTAAGGTAAAGAATTAAAAAATAGATTTTGTACGGCTTAAATACAAGCTTCAAAATCATTACATGAAAAAGTAAAAAAGCTGTTAAAAATATATAAAAAATTTAAAAACATAAAACTTTAAATCACCCCCTTTTCTGTATAATAAAAAAAAATCTAAATAACAAAACATATACACATCATGGGTATCACCGCGCCCGAAAACGCCCGTACGATTAAAATCTAAAAATAGTTTTCCAATATGGCAAAGGGCCATTTTTCATTGCTTCTCTTAGGATACTTTCACACTTGCGATAGCCTATTCTGGCAGGCTTTCTCGGCGGGGGAACAGCTTGCCGGTTGTACTACCGCTAGTCTGCCGTACCACCAGAAGTCTGCTCCGGCCCAATTCACTATAATAGGGGTAGGCCGAGGTCCATAGCATGGCAAACATGATGAAAAGAGTCTGGAATAAAACTGCAGCATGCAAAAATGTAAACATCAATGACATCACAGCATCCGAAAATGAATGTATATTATATATATTATTATAAATATTGAAATATTTTTCGAAGGCAGCGAGATTGTGTAATGGAAAAAGGATCAAAATGGCCAATTCACCATTTTTCATCTCTTCTCTTACTCAAAAAAGTAATAAAATCAGAGAAGTCTCACACACTTTAAAATGGTATCAATAAAAACTACAGATCGTCCTGCAAAAAATGAACCCACACAGCATAGTAGATATAACTATAAAAGAAGTTATGGGGGTCAGAATATAGTGATGTAAAAAAAATATATTTTTAAAGTTTTTAAACTGTTTTTACACCATTTAGTCATAAAAACCCTATAGATATGTAGTATATTTTTAATCACACTGACCCAGAGAATAAAGAACAGAAGTCAGTTTTGCTGCAAAGGGAACGCTGTAAGGACAAAACCTGTAAAACTGTTGCATTTTTTTTCCAAATCTACCCCTTTTGGATTTTTCTTTCTCGCTTCCCACTACATTGTATGGCATATCAAATGGTGGCATTAGAAAGTACAACATGGATATGTGAACTGAAAAATAAAAAACTTATGGCTCAAGAAGATAGGGAAGAATAATGAAAATGCAAAACCCCCCAAAAAAAACTCAGATATAAAATGTAATAGATATTACACAAGAAAGATGTCACCCGGGACAAGAGTATTAGACAAGGATGTTAGATAAATGGATAGGGAATTAGAAAGGAAAGACAAACAGAAGATGAGGAACTCAACTGTTAAGAAGTATTTATGCTTTCCAAAAAAACCTCAAAAAACTCACAACACTCTATTAAAAAAGCATTTGATAATGGTCCAGGGTTAAAGTGTTTTCAAAGGAGAAGTATTAGATGAGGAATTCTCAGACCAAGCCTTAGGCCTCTTTCACACGACCGTATGGTTTTGCGGTCCGCAAAAGCGGATCCGCAAAAAATACCGATGACACTTGTGTGCATTTTGTTTTTGTGGAACTGAACATCTGGCCCCTAATAGAACAGTACTATCCTTGTCGGTGATGCGGACAAGTATAGGACAAGTTTTATCTTTTAGCAGACGGAAATACGGAAGCGGAATGCATACGGAGTCCCTTCCGTGTTTTTGCGGACCCATTGAAATTAATGGTTCCAGTATACGGACCGTATACAGAACGCAAAAAGACGGTTCGTACACTAGCAAAAAAAGTTCGAGCGAAGGCCTTAGTTAGTTTGTAGAAAAAACAAATAGGTGATATGCTTGCGTGACGATTTCAACGTAGCTTTTAATGTAATGTATTAAAATAGAGGCTACAAACTAGGAGATGCAACAAAAAGAGAAAAGATAAATAGTGGTTGTGGTGTTTTGAAATGTCAGCTTTATACAATCACGAACCTTTGTAGAGCCGCCACTATGCGCAAGTGACTTGTTGAATTTGACTTTTCTCCACTTACAGCTTACGCATCAGACACCCAGGCGTTAATCAAGTACTGAACTGATTGGCGAGATGTTGTTCCTGCTTCCACCAAAACTTAGATGATGGAGATTGTCTCTTGTGCGACAATTAATGTGATCTTCCTTTACTGGTTATTGAAGGTGACCGAGACCTCTTATGAACCTCGGGTGAGCGAGAATGCCTTTGGCGAGCCCGAGAATGTAAGCGCCTCAAGACAATGACCAAGAGCGCTTTCTAGGAGTGAGGAGGAGCTAGAACGCAGCCTACGTTCCCCGGATGCTGACCTTGAGGATCTTTTATGCACCCCAGATGTGGATTTCTTCTTTTTACTACAGGAGATTGTCTATTGCTGTCAGGACTCGAACCCGTGGCCAGTCATGTCCCAGGCGGTAGCTCTACCCACTAGGCTACCGTCTCTCCTTGGACTATTCTCTAGATAACTTCTAACTACATCTCTTGTCCTGCTGATTATCCCAATCTTTTGCACCTGCTACTTCCTATAAAACCCAGCCCTTTGCTGGTTATTGTGCCTCAAGCCTGTAGCAAGCTTCCTCTCTGCTCCTCTACCACTACTGCTGTGTTACCATCGTTGCCAACCCGGACCATTTGACCTCGCTGAATTGCCGCCTGCATTGACTCTCTGCTTTCCACCGACCACGCCTCCGTCTACTCCTGCTGTTACCTCGCTGCCATCTCTGCTGCCGACCCGGACTGATCGACCACGCTACCTGCCTCCTGCTTCTGTGGGCCTTTGCCACTGGACTCCATACTTCCAGCTCGGGTGTCCTCTGACTAAGGTGGGCCTCAATTGACACTACCAACCATAACAGAATAACCAGCCTAAAAAAACATGGAGTCCGCAATGGCCACCCTGCGCAAGCAGTGTCTGAGCTGCTAGAGCTCGGCACCACCTACCAGGAGAAATTTTCACAACTCCAAGGCCTGGTACAGAGTCAACAGGGGAGATCATTGAGCTCCAATGGCAACCCCTGGACGTACGTGGCGCGGCTGCAGACACCCGCATGCCACTACCCTCGAAATTCAATGGAGATCGTTGCCAGTACCGGGGCTTTCTCAATCAGTGCCGTATCTACTTCCGGATGCATCCGGCCCCTTTCCACTGACGAGAAGAAAGTATTGTTCATTGTTAACCTCCTGACGGACGCGGCCCTGGCATGGGCGTCTCCATCACGAGAAATCGAGCAAAACATTACAATAGCTTTATATGCAGAAAGAGTGCTCCAATATATTAGCGATCGCGCAAATCGGCACTAATGATCACGAATATTTCGGTGCAATACGTGAAACTTCACATTTTAGCAGGTCTGACTACATATTACTGATTGGTGCAATAAGTATTGTGACATTACAACACTATGTTTGTAGCATGTATGTATGGACAAAAAATATTTTTCTTATTATACACAAGTAGTCTCACGTCTTTACTGATGAAAAAATCACGGATTGGGAATAGAGACACATTTTGGTGGCTCGTTAAGGGGATAACAACCGCAAAAATGAAAGCGCAAGGATACTCCAGTCAATCAACCTGACAAATGAAATGTGATCATTGAGTCCATGGGGCCGCAATGTCCCCATTGTAAAGGACTCTTTGATCCAGATGTCCCCCTCGCGGAGAGGAGCAAACCACCTCAATCCACTGAAATCGTATGGCCGTATATCGCCTAAGTGTCGGGTATTGACATGACGGGCAAATGGAGTGTCAGTATTTTTGCGGATGTCGTTAAGGTGCTCCCTATACAACATCGGAACTCGCGTATCGTCTTCCCGCGTACTGAATACTAGTGTTGAGCGAGAATATTCAAATTTTTATTGTGAATATCGGCACTTTGAAAATTTGCGAATATTTTGAATATTGTGATATATGGTCATAAAAGCGATTATTATTATTATTCTTTTTTTCATCTGAACCCATTACCTAGTATACCTACCTGCTTTTTGCTTGTGGGCCATTGTGAGAAGGCTGCAATATTGTAATCTATGCGTTGGCCGGGATTATAATCTGTAGTGAATTAGAATATTCTTCATTATTGAATTTTTTTCTCTTATGCAAAAATCGGCAATGTAATATTCGCATAATGCGAATATTCTAACACCCAAATATATAGCACTATAGAATATAGTGTTATATTTTCGTTTTTAGAATATTTGTTATTTTTTTCCTGATTTCTTCCTGCTTAAGTTGCTTGACTTGCCAATGACTGTTCACATTAAATTGGAATGATGGAAAATGATGAATATTCTAAAAAAAGAATATATAGCACTATATTATATAGTGCTATATATTCGTGTTTCAGAATATTCGCATTACGCGAATATTACATTGCCGATTTTTCGCATACGAGAAAATAAAGTTTTGTTATGCGAAAAATCGGCAATGCAATATTCACGTAATGCTGAATATTCTAAATCATAAATATATAGCACTATAGAATATAGTGCTATATATATTTTTAGAATAATCGTCATTTATTTCAATTTAATGTGAACAGTCATTGGCCCAAAAGCAACTGGCGCTAGAGGGAATCATGACTTCAGATGGGAAAAAATGATGAATATTCTAAAAAAAATATATAGCACTATATTCCATACTGCTATATATTCAGGTTTTAGAATATTCGCATTACGCGAATATTTCATTGCCGATTTTTCGCAATCAATAGAATAATCTCGAATAAGAATATATGACGAATATTTGCAAAATATCGCAAATTCGAATATTGCCCCTGCAGCTCATCACTACTGAATACCGCAAGCACATGTAATCAGATATACCAGCCCAGAGGATTTGCAATTGACAAAAGTATGGATATTGTATGATTTGGTAGTAACCGTGCTGCAGAATGTGAACCCGGGTTTCATGGAGTTGCTGCAGCGAAATGTCCCTTTAAGGGGATTATCCAACCAAGTCGATGGAGTGGATGTCTGAAAAAACTAGGGCAGAGGCGATCCTTGAGGTTGCGACCCCTCCGGTATGTAATTGCGGGGTAATACTTACAAAATTTCGAGCGCGGGATCCATCTGGAGAATCCCCAATGCTTCTGGAGGATCTCCTGTATCGGACCATTTCCCACATCAAATGTGGCAATCAGCCAAACCTGTCCCAATCCATGATTTTTAAATAAATATTTACTTAGTAAAATCATCTTTTAAAAAGACTTGGTGGATATTTGAGGACAGTAAATCAGTTCCAAGGATTTGCTGCCAATGCGATTCTCACTCTGTAAGGCCTGAGCCATCCATATATTGCCAGTTTATTTGAATGGTTGTCATGCAAACTGGATTTCTAAATAGTAATGAAAAAGAAAGGAATAGAGGGCTCTCTGATATTTGATTGTCACAGGAAGGTCAAATGACATGTATCCAAAAAGTGCATTTATTAAAAAACAAAGGATAAAAATTCAGGAAACATTCATATAATCTTAATTGGAGTAAAAATATAACACTCTATTGAGAGTCTATATTGTATTATAGATACAGTCTTTAGTCTGATTAATACCAATTATTTATTGGTGTCGGATGCAGGCCAGAGGTTCCCGGCTGAAAAGACCGGCTAAAAGAATACGAGAATCAAGCTTTATCAAAAAATCCTATGCAGATAAAAAAATGTAAAATAAAAATAAAAATAAGTTAGGAATTTATACAAACAGACTGCATGTATTGGATGGACTCCCGCAATTTTAGTAGGTGAGAGTTCTGTCAGAACAGGCAATGTAGGTATATAATTGAGATACAATCTAACTATAATGGTGCCTCTTCAAACAGACCTCTGTATTATACAATGGGATATATGGGCTCCTGTTGCTATGTGCGTAATAGTTGTAAGTTTATAAATGAAAAGTTCATCAAACTGCTCTTAATTGGAGAAGAGTCTTGGTATGATGCGATGACTTCACTTGCATAAAAATAAATGTCAAGTCTATTAGATGTCAGCTGACAAACACTTCATCCTGGCTAGCTTTGGTGTGTAGCTTTAATTCCAAAGGCTTATATGCTCGTATTCAGTCACAGTTTGTGTAGGTGGACAAAAATCCCTTATTTAATGTAGCAACAAAAATATGCACAAGTACATTATCCCTCTATGATACCGAGGTCTGTATAGGCAACACTTGCATCTCTCGGTGAAGTCTTTTCCAGTCCTGCTGTATTGGCGTCCCACGTGAGTGCTGAGTTCACCGATTCTCTTTGCAATCAGTAGTCAATGCGCTGGTCGGGATCCTGAAGCGCTTCTCAATTCAAAGAGGGGCGGTAAGCTGAATAGCTTCCTGTAACAATCAGATATTAGAGTGCCTTCCATTCCCTTCTTTCTTCATTACTATTTTTATTTGGGCAAAGGGTGTAGCCCTTGTAGTGAGCACCTATTCTGTGAAGTGTAGACTAGTGAGCCACTGGTACACATTTTCTGGATTTCTAAATATCTGGATGGTCACAACCTCCCCACCATACTCTGCTGTTTTCTATGGTGCTGACCAGACATATAATGATGGTATAATATGAAGATGTCTCAAATAACACAACCCCTTAAATATAGATTTAACCAGTGTTAGTTTGACATTAGACACACCAGGGTTAACACAGTTGGATGTATCACTGTAATGTGTTTTTGTTACATTAACACATTAAGCCAATTGAAACTATAATGGCTACATCCGTACTGAAGATCTCATGCACATGACTATATTTGAATTACAAATCTCAGATATGCAAAATATGGATACATTTCTTGTGCATTCCATCATTTTCAAACTCCCATCAATACAAAAGGCTAATATGGTCTACAATGCAGACCACAATTGGACTTGCTCTATAATTTGCATAACAGACACACAGATGCGGACAGAACACGAATGATATCCTTGTATTGTCCATCTTTTTGCCAACCCATGAAATGAATTGGTCCATGTGCCATCTTCAAATATTGCACACAGATGGAAAATATAATTGTGTGCATGAGACCTAAAAGAGGAAAACTGTGTTTCTATGCACTTAGAGACTCCTAACTGTCATTTAATCCTGATAGGTTAATGTGTTAAACAGAATCTGGTGACAGTCCTTATAATCAGTGCATTTAACCATTTCTCACTAGTGTTTCTAACTTTTGTAGATGTTTTCTATAAATACGGTTGACCCTATGTTACTGAAATAGGTTTTATTTGCACTTTGTGTGTAAAACTAAAGTAGAGAATCTCTTATTTTATAAAAATTATTTTTCCAGGTAAAGATTGGATGAGAGGCTTCCATACATGTCTAATTTAATCTCCTTCTTCTGAAGTAGAAGATAATCAACCACAGATTGGCAATAATAGAACTGGACATTGACTAGGTGAAATGCTTGCAAGTTCTGAATATGACAAAGATTATGAAAAAAAGTATAATCCTATTATGGACAAGCAAATTCACAAATATAAAAATCTAATATCGTGGTCAGAATGCGAGAGATCTTTTACTGTGAAATCAAACCTTGAGAACAATCATCTACAGAAGTGTCAGGGAATAGAAACAGTAGAGAAACTATTTTCATGTCCTGAATGTGGAAAGTACTTCAAGCTAAAACATCATCTTGAGATTCATCTGAGAATTCACACAGGGGAGAAGCCATATTCATGTTCAGATTGTGAGAAGTGTTTTAGTACCAAATCAAACCTTAACAAACATCTGAGCATTCACACAGGAGAGAAGAGATTTTCATGTACTGAATGTAAGAAGTGTTTCACTGAAAAATCAAATCTTGTGAGGCACCAGAGAATTCACACAGGAGAGAAGCAATTTTCATGTCTCGAATGTGGGAAGTTTTTTGCTGAAAAATTAAGTCTTATGAAACATCAAAGAATTCACACAGGAGAGAAGCCATATTCATGTCCTGAATGTGAGAAATGGTTTAGTGATAAATCAAGTTTTGTAAAACATCTAAGAATCCACACAGGAGAGAAGCCAAATTCATGTACAGAATGTGCAAAATGTTTTAGAAAAAATCAGGTCTAGTGAAACATCTAAGAACACATACAGGAGAGAAGCCATTTTCATGTCCTGAATGTGAGAAGTGGTTTAGGTCTAAAGAACAGCTTGAGATACATCTGAGAATTCACACAGGGAGAAGCCATATTCATGTTCAGAATGTGAGAAATGCTTTAGTAAAAAATCAAACCTTGATGCACATCTTAGAATTCATACGGGCGAGAAGAGGTTTTCATGTCCTGAATGTGGTAAATGTTTTGGTGAGAAATCTACTCTTGTGAGACACCAGAGAACTCACACAAAGGAGAAGCATGTACAAAATCTGGGAAATCATTATAGCTAAAAATCAAGTATTCTGGCAAAGCAGAGATGACAGTGTTTTACTGAGACTTTAAGGGGCACATTTATTAAGACCGGCATTTTACACCTGGGATGGAACACTTGAGAGGTCACAAGGGAGAATCTACATGGGCATAAAGTCTAAGGGAAAAATGGACAGATATCAGGACTTGTAACTCACTAAGGTGACACTCCAATAAAATATTCAGTTTACTTCAAGTATTAAAGGTGTGGGGCTTCATTGTAGGACCCTTTGAATAAGGATGTCTTCTGATATATAAGGTGTTTCCTAGAATTAGAAAAATGGCTTCTTTACACCAAAATCAGCACCATGGACAGGTGTGGTGCTGTTTCACAAAGAAAGCAGCCATGACTCGCTATAAAGCCAACAGCTATTATGACTATGTTAAACGACTATATATGACTAAATTCAACTGGGTTTGTACTGAATGTCAAAATTCTTCTATGTGAGATTAAAGTAATAAGACTTACCTTCATCTATACCACCTTGAATTGATTTACTATAATATTGTGAGTAGCACAATTATTTACTTTATATTTCCTTCTTTTTAACTCTGTTTGTAGTAGTGCAGTGGTCAGTTTTATTCTTTATCCAAGAGACATCCTCTGACGCATAGCTGAATTTCTCATGTGTGTTTCACTGGAAATCCCTCCACCATATTCTCCTGAAGTTTTATTTAAATTTATAAAATTTGTTCTATGGTTTTGGTAATATGGATTTTAAACCTTTCGCTACCAGTGCATACATATACATCACTGGAGCAATGGGTAAACATGGTGCCTACTCAAGCGTGCAGTGGGCATCATGGCCGGTGGTTTACCACTGTTTCAAACAGCAGAGACCTACGGCTAATGACTGTGACTAGCAATAATGCAGATCGCAGTTATTAAAGCCTTTATATGCCGTGATTAAGTGTGATCACAGTATCTAAAAGCTCAAAACCCAAAAGCATGCGTAAAAAATGTTGCAATTCTGCTCTCATTATGGGTCTATAACAAACTTTATGGCACAGAATAAAAAAATTGTGAGCCTTGTAGCCTCAAATACGAGCTACAAAACCATAAACAAGTTTGATTTTTTTAATTATATAAAAAATGAAAAATATAAAAGCGTAACATAGATATATGTACTGCGCTGGCACGTGTTGTCAGGTCTCTGCTGTTTCAAACAATAATGTCGATTTCAGTAGTTAAAGCCTTTAGATGCCATAATCAAGTGAGATCCCGGCATCTAAAGGGTGAAAAATCTGGAAGCTGGTGCTTACAGGTTTGGTAACGGCATCCTCTGTGGCCAATGAGGATGTCGGTGAGTGACTTAAATGCACTCAGCCTAACTGATGAGGCTGAGGCTGATTTTGGCCAGTAATAGTCAGTAATAAATGGATTTTAAAAATCCATGATTGTTCTAAGGTAAAAATTAAAAATAGATTTTGTACGCTTAAATACAAGCTTCAAAATCATTACATGAAAAGTAAAAAAGCTGTTAAAAATATATAAAAAAATTTAAAAACATAAAACTTTAAATCACCCCCTTTTCTGTGTAATAAAAAAAAAATCTAAATAACAAAACATATACACATCATGGGTATCACCGCGCTCGAAAACGCCCGTACTGATTAAAATCTAAAAATAGTTTTCCAATATGGCAAAGGGCCATTTTTTCATTGCTTCTCTTAGGATACTTTCACACTTGCGATAGCCTATTCTGGTAGGCTTTCTCGGCGGGGGAACAGCTTGCCGGATTTGTACTACCGCTAGTCTGCCGTACCACCAGAAGTCTGCTCCGGCCCAATTCACTATAATAGGGGTAGGCCGAGGGTCCGCAGCACGGCAAACATGATGAAAAGAGTCTGGAATAAAACTGCAGCATGCAAAAATGTAAACATCAATGACATCACAGCATCCGAAAATGAATGTATATTATATATATTATTATAAATATTGAAATATTTTTCGAAGACGGCGAATTGTGTAATGGAAAAAAGGATCAAAATGGCCAATTCACCATTTTTTCATCTCTTCTCTTACTCAAAAAAAGTAATAAAATCAGAAAGTCTCACACACTTTAAAATGGTATCAATAAAAACTACAGATCGTCCTGCAAAAAATGAACCCACACAGCATAGTAGATATAACTATAAAAGAAGTTATGGGGGTCAGAATATAGTGATGTAAAAAAAATATATTTTTAAAGTTTTTAAACTGTTTTTACACCATTTAGTCATAAAAACCCTATAGATATGTAGTATATTTTTAATCACACTGACCCAGAGAATAAAGAACAGAAGTCAGTTTTGCTGCAAAGGGAACGCTGTAAGGACAAAACCTGTAAAACTGTTGCATTTTTTTTCCAAATCTACCCCTTTTGGATTTTTTCTTTCTCGCTTCCCACTACATTGTATGGAATATCAAATGGTGGCATTAGAAAGTACAACATGGATATGTGAACTGAAAAATAAAAAACTTATGGCTCAAGAAGATAGGGAAGAATAATGAAAATGCAAAACCCCCCCAAAAAAACTCAGATATAAAATGTAATAGATATTACACAAGAAAGATGTCACCCGGGACAAGAGTATTAGACAAGGATGTTAGATAAATGGATAGGGGAATTAGAAAGGAAAGACAAACAGAAGATGAGGAACTCAACTGTTAAGAAGTATTTATGCTTTCAAAAAACCTCAAAAAACTCACAACACTCTATTAAAAAAGCATTTGATAATGGTCCAGGGTTAAAGTGTTTTCAAAAGGAGAAGTATTAGATGAGGAATTCTCAGACCAAGCCTTAGGCCTCTTTCACACGACCGTATGGTTTTGCGGTCCGCAAAAAACGGATCCGCAAAAAATACCGATGACACTTGTGTGCATTTTGTTTTTGTGGAACTGAACATCTGGCCCCTAATAGAACAGTACTATCCTTGTCGGTGATGCGGACAAGTATAGGACAAGTTTTATCTTTTAGCGAGACGGAAATACGGAAACGGAATGCATACGGAGTCCCTTCCGTGTTTTTGCGGACCCATTGAAATTAATGGTTCCATTATACGGACCGTATACAGAGCGCAAAAAGACGGTTCGTACACTAGCAAAAAAAGTTCGACGAAGGCCTTAGTTAGTTTGTAGAAAAAACAAATAGGTGATATGCTTACGTACGATTTCAACGTAGCTTTTAATGTAATGTATTAAAATAGAGGCTACAAACTAGGAGATGCAACAAAAAGAGAAAAAGATAAATAGTGGTTGTGGTGTTTTGAAATGTCAGCTTTATACAATCACGAACCTTTGTAGAGCCGCCACTATGCGCAAGTGACTTGTTGAATTTGACTTTTCTCCACTTACAGCTTACGCATCAGACACCCAGGCGTTAATCAAGTACTGAACTGATTGGCGAGATGTTGTTCCTGCTTCCACCAAAACTTAGATGATGGAGATTGTCTCTTGTGCGACAATTAATGTGATCTTCCTTTACTGGTTATTGAAGGTGACCGAGACCTCTTATGAACCTCGGGTGAGCGAGAATGCCTTTGGCGAGCCCGAGAATGTAAGCGCCTCCAAGACAATGACCAAGAGCGCTTTCTAGGAGTGAGGAGGAGCTAGAACGCATGACCTACGTTCCCCGGATGCTGACCTTGAGGATCTTTTATGCACCCCAGATGTGGATTTCTTCTTTTTACTACAGGAGATTGTCTATTGCTGTCAGGACTCGAACCAGTGGCCAGTCATGTCCCAGGCGGTAGCTCTACCCACTAGGCTACCGTCTCTCCTTGAACTATTCTCTAGATAACTTCTAACTACATCTCTTGTCCTGCTGATTATCCCAATCTTTTGCACCTGCTACTTCCCTATAAAACCCAGCCCTTTGCTGGTTATTGTGCCTCAAGCCTGTAGCAAGCTTCCTCTCTGCTCCTCTACCACTACTGCTGTGTTACCATCGTTGCCAACCCGGACCATTTGACCTCGCTGAATTGCCGCCTGCATTGACTCTCTGCTTTCCACCGACCACGCCTCCGTCTACTCCTGCTGTTACCTCGCTGCCATCTCTGCTGCCGACCCGGACTGATCGACCACGCTACCTGCCTCCTGCTTCTGTGGGCCTTTGCCACTGGACTCCATACTTCCAGCTCGGGTGTCCTCTGACTAAGGTGGGCCTCAATTGACACTACCAACCATAACAGAATAACCAGCCTAAAAAAACATGGAGTCTGCAATGGCCACCCTGCGCAAGCAGGTGTCTGAGCTGCAAGAGCTCGGCACCACCTACCAGGAGAAATTTTCACAACTCAAGGCCTGGTACAGAGTCAACAGGGGAGATCATTGAGCTCCAATGGCAACCCCTGGACGTGCGTGGCGCGGCTGCAGACACCCGCATGCCACTACCCTCGAAATTCAATGGAGATCGTTGCCAGTACCGGGGCTTTCTCAATCAGTGCCGTATCTACTTCCGGATGCATCCGGCCCCTTTCCACTGACGAGAAGAAAGTATTGTTCATTGTTAACCTCCTGACGGACGCGGCCCTGGCATGGGCGTCTCCATACGAGAAATCGATAGCCGTCTGCTGCACGATCTGGATGTTTTCATCACAGCTATGAGCCAGGTCTTTGATGACCCCAATCGCTGTGAGACAGCTGAGGCAAGACTACACAGTCTTTGACAGGGAAGACGCTCTGTCGCCGAGTGCGCCGCCCGAGTTCCGCCACTGGGTCTCAGACACCAACTGCAACCCAGCTGCTCAAAGGAGCCAATTTCGGCGAGGTCTATCGGAGGCGATCAAAGATGAATTTGCCAGACTTGGCGCCCGGATGATTTGGGCGACTTCATTCAGGTGTGTGTCCGTATTGATCAGAGGCTCACCGAGAGAAGGAAAGAAAGGCTCTGGTCCCAAGGCGACAGACCCACTTACTCTTTCTCCTCTACTACCCAGCAGGTCGCCCAACCTCCCATCAGTCGATGCAGGTTGGCGCAGTGCGCAAGACTCTGTCCGTAGCAGAAAAAGAACGACGACTGGCTGAAGGCCTCTGCCTCTACTGTGGTGAACCAGGGGACATTGCCATCAAATGCCCCAACAAATCCCGCAGAACCATTGCCGTCACTGAACTGCGAGAGCAGCGACAGGCCGCAACCCCACCGGTGACCGCAGAGACAACTGAGTTAGCAGCCACCGGGTCCCACTTCACCGTTCCAATTGTCATTACCATCGAGGATCGGCAACTTCTCTGTTCCGCAATGCTCGACTCTGGGGCTGGCGACAATTTTATGGATCTAACTTTTGCTCACGAGAACAACATTCCGCTTGTAACCAAGACAGCCCCCATAGATCTGGAAACAGTGGATGGGTCCTCTCTCTCCTCGGGACCAGTTACACATCAGACCGCAGATTTACAGCTCCACATTAAAACCGACCACCACGAGACGATCCACTTTTCTTTAATTGCCTCCCCCAAGTTTCCGGTGATCTTGGGCATCCCGTGGTTAGCCACTCACAACCCTTCAGTGGACTGGGAAACCCGCTGTCTACATCCGAATTCTGCTCCTCGAACTGTCTGCATGAACCTGCTTCCCCAACGCCCAAATAATCTAACATCTCGGAACCAACTGTCAAGGAGCTGTTGCCTCCACAATATAGCGAGTTTCAGGATGTCTGCGACAAAAAAAACGCAGACAAGCTGCCCCCGCATCGACCATACGACTGCCCAATTGAATTACTACCTGGGGCTGAAATACCCTTCGGCAGCATCTACTCCCTCTCTGAGCCTGAACTCAAGGCTCTGAAGGACTACTTGGACGAGGACCTAAAGAAGGGCTTCATTCGACCCTCCACCTCCACCGCGGGAGCACCCTTCTTCTTCGTGGAGAAAAAAGACTCCTCTCTACGCCCTTGCATTGACTACCGCAAGCTGAATGATGTTACGGTAAAAAAACGTTACCCTCTCCCCCTGATTTCGGAACTTCTCGAGAGACTCCGGGCGGCGAAAGTCTTTACGAAGCTTGATCTTCGAGGGGCCTATAATCTGGTTCACATTCGCCCCGGGGATGAATGGAAGACCGCCTTTCGCACATGATACTGGACATTTTGAATACTTAGTTATGCCCTTCGGACTTTGCAATGCCCCAGCCACTTTCCAACATTTCATTAATGACGAGGGACATTCTGGATCTGTTCGTAGTGGTGTACCTGGACGAAATTTTAATTTTCTCGGAAAATCTCGAACAACATCGCGAACATGTCCGCAGGGGTGTTACAAAGACTCCGTGAGCAGTCCCTTTACATCAAGCTCGAGAAATGCGAGTTCGAACAAACCACCACCCAGTTTCTCGGTTACATCATCTCCCGGAAGGGCTGAGTATGGATCCTCGTAAGATTCAGGCTGTAATAGATTGGCCTCCCCTAAGAACAAAAAGGAAATACAGAGGTTTGTCGGCTTCGCCAACTTTTAGCGAAAATTCATTCGAACTTCTCAAAAATCATTACTCCAATTACCCAGTTAACCAAAAGACTGTGCCCTTTTCCTGGACACCCGAAGCACAGGAAGCCTTCCCCAGCTTAAATCCCTCTTCACGTCTGCTCCAATTCTGATCCATCCTAATCCCGAACTGCCCTTCACAGTTGAAGTGGACGCTTCCGACACCGCAGTAGGCGCTGTCCTATCACAACGCACGGGAGAAAAGATGCATTTACACCCCTGCGCCTTCTTCTCTGCTAAATGTCCCCGCAGAGAGGAACTATGACATCGGGAATAAGGAGTTGCTGGCAATCAAAGATGCCTTCTCGGAGTGGAGACATCTATTAGAGGGGGCCATCAATCCCATAACTGTGTTTACTGACCACCGAAACCTCGAATTCATCCGTTCTGCCAAGAGGCTTTCCGCCAGACAAGCCAGATGGAGCCTTTTTTTCTCTCGATTCAATTTCATTATCGCGTATCGCCCGGGGTCGAAGAATGGCAAAGCAGATGCCCTTTCCAGGATGTTCTCTGAACCTTCACAGGACAAAAGGGCCAAGCCAGCATTCTACCCGAGAAAAAGGTCTTAGGAGCTACCTACCCAAAGGAACTCCTGGGGTCAATCAAGAAGGCTTATGAAAAGGACCCTTCCTCACCCACCCAGCAGAAGACGTCAACCTCACCCTCAAGGGTGGCTTCTGGGTATACCTGGATCGACAACTGTACGTACCAGAAATGGCACGGCTCGATGTACTAAAATATAACCACGATACCAAGTTGGCTGGCCATCCAGGTACAAGAAAGACCCAGGAACTTCTGTCCCGCTCCTTCTGGTGGCCGACATATAAGGAAGATACTAAAAGGTTTGTCTCCTCATGCACGGTCTGTGCCCGCAACAAGACTCCCCGCTCTTCACCCGTGGGGATGCTGCAACCACTCCCCATACCCTACCGCCCTTGGGGTTCAATTTCTATGGACTTTGTGGTTGACCTACCCCCTTCCAAAGGGATGAACACCATTCTGGTCGTCATGGACCGCCTTACCAAGATGGCCCATTTCATCCCCTGCAAGGACCTACCCACCGCCAAACAGACGGCTGACCTGGTATTCCGTGAAATCTTTAGGTTACACGGGGTTCCGGATGATGTGGTCTCTGACCGAGGAGTGCAATTCACCTCTAAATTCTGGAAAGACTTCTGCCTGGCCCTTGGGATCACGGTAAACCTGTCCTCCGCTTTCCATCCCCAGTCTAATGGGCAGACATAGAGAACGAACCAGACCCTCGAGCAGTACCTACGTTGTTTCATCACTCATTTGCAGGATGACTGGTTGGACCACCTTCCTACGGCCGAGTCTTCCTACAATAATGCGGAACACAGTTCCACCCATTACAGTCTTTTCTACGCCAACACTGGCCTGCATCCAGCTCTCATCCCACGCCTGCCCATCACCTCCACACTTCCAGCTGTGGCCGAACGCCTGGCAAATTTACAAGAGGCACAAGAGAACATTTCCAATGATCTCCTTGAGGCTCAGAGGCGCATAAGCGGGCGACAGACAAACGTCATAGACCCGCTCCGGACTTTCAGATAGGAGATCAAGTGTGGCTCTCCACAAGAAACCTAAGACTGAAGGTGCCCGCTCAGAAACTGGGCCAAAAATACATGGGGTCTTTCCGGATCTCTGGCCGGATTAATGAAGTCACCTTCGGCTGGACCTCCCACATTCCATTAGGGTGCACCCAGTCTTCCATTGCTCCCTTCTCAAGCCGTTTGTAGAGAACACCTTCCCTGGCCGCCATCCTCCCTCCCTCCCCACCAGTAAGGGTACAAGGAGAAGAGGAGTACATTGTCTCAAAGATCCTCGAATCCAGACTCCACAGGGGCAAAATCCAATACTTGATTTCCTGGAAAGGCTACCCTCCAGAAGACAACTCCTGGGAACCGGAGGAGAACATTCATGCCCCCAGACTTGTCAGGGAGTTCCATCTGAGTCACCCAGATAAGCCTTCCTCTGCAGTGCCCAGAGGTCACCTTGGAAGGAGGGAGTACTGTCAGGACTTTGGACTATTCTCTAGCTAACTTCTAACTACCTCTCTTGTCCTTGCCTTGTCCTGCTGATTATCCCAATCTCTTGCACCTGCTACTTCCCTATAAAACCCAGCCCTTGAACCCAGCCCTTTGCTGGTTATTGTGCCTCCAAGCCTGTAGCAAGCTTCCTTTCTGCTCCTCCACCACTACTGCTGTTTTACTATCATTGCCAACCCGGACCGTTTGACCTTGCTGAATTGCCGCCTGCATTGACTCTCTGCTTTCCACCGACCACGCCTCCGTCTACTCCTGCTGTTACCTCGCTGCCATCTCTGCTGCCGACCCGGACTGATCGACCACGCTACCTGCCTCCTGCTTCTGTGGGCCTTTGCCACTGGACTCCATACTTCCAGCTCGGTTGTCCTCTGACTAAGGTGGGCCTCAATTGATACTACCAACCATAACAATTGCTTTCATTAGAAGCTGAGTGAGACTTGGTTCTCCTTGATCTTGCCAAAGATTTAGAATGTGACTTCTCTGTCCATGTCACCGATTTAGAGCGAGAGCGCTTATTTTATGAGGCTGGTTTAGATATAGATTGCTTTCTGTCTATGGATTGTGAACGCGAATGCTCATGTCTGTTTTTCACTTCTGAAATGGAATCTGTCTTTGTACATACAGACATGGGTTGTTTACATTCAGTATTTGTCATGGACATTGGAGGTGAACTTTTCCCTGTGGTTTCCAGAAAAACTTCATCTTGCATCAAAGACAAAACTCTTAAAGTCTCAGATTCGAGGTATTCTTCAACTCAAGATGAAGAGAACTGTTCAGCATTAGTGTCATAAATATTTGTTAATGGAGAGGTTTGTTCTGTATTGTTTTCATCCCTGGAAAATATATCTGCTGGGAACTCGGAATCTAAAACTGGCTGTAAAACAGGTTTCTCGTTTTCTGCTAAAGGCTGAGCAATATGAAGGTGCTCATCCATTGAAGACTGGGAAGAAATATGATCCTCTAGGGTGCAATCAACAACTGCAGATGGAACTGAAGGTTCTTGCAAAATATCTGAAATAAACTCTTCCTCTGTTGAAGGAACCTCCTTTATAGAACATTTAGAAGATACTTCCCTTACAAAACTAAACTTATTGTTAAATGGTTGACTGGAAGGCTCACGTTTCTGTGGTATCTCATCAGAACAACATGAATCAGATGGCTTGTTGTCAGTGATGACATAGGATTCATCATGATGAACTGTGTGAGGACTGCAAAGCTGGGAAGGGCTTGAAGAGGGCTCTAATTGAGATCCTGAAGGCATTTCTAAAAGCTGCCCTTCTGTCCAGGAACATTCTTCTGCAGCTGACTCCTTGGGAATTAAGCTGCTTTCTGATGAACAAGTTTTTAGAATATTTGGGAAAGGAACCTCTTGCACATAGTAGTGGTTGGGACACTGCCTGAAGTAAGAAGTTTGTCCCCCTCTTAATATGTTGGTTCTGAAAGAGTGTACTTGGCAGGGTCTGCGGGTTCTGTCCAGACGTACATCCCCACGATGACCCAACCCACTGTAAGTTTCTAGGCATATGAAGCGTTGAAAGGGCCATTGCGAAGTTCAAGGACCTTATGAGCCTCGAGAATGTCTCTACCTAGCAGGATCTCGGCATGGTTATCAAGGGAGAAATCTCTCTGGCTATGTTCCTGAGATAAGGGTGACGCTGTGCGGCTTCAGGTGTGGGAATCTCATCTCTTGTGTCCAGCAATTCACCACACTCAATAAAGGTTGGAAGAGAAATTTTCTTATGTCCTTTGATGGGCTTCAAGGTGAAACCATTAGCTCTTCTTCCTGAGGTTGACACAAGACCAGAGCATGTTCCTAGGGTGTAGGGTGTAGTTTCTCCCTCTATCCTGAACAGATCAAAGAACTTAGGGCTAGCTAGGGAACAATTACTTTGGTCATCTAGAATAGCATACATTCTTATGGTCTTCTCCGGTTGTGCAGTAGGAAACATATCCACGAGGCAAATCTTGGAACAAGACTTACCGCACACAAGTCCTTCTCCACATAACTCTGTGCATCTGGGCGTGACGGTAGTGGTTGGTCGGTCGGCACTCTCCCGCCATGACTCTCCCTGCCTTGATCGGAATGTGGCTTGCGCCAGCTAACTGGTTCTAGGTTCCGCCTGATTGGTCCCGGGTGAACAGCGGACACATGTAGATCACTATTACATTCAGAACACTTGACTGGAACCTCACAGTCTCTGGCGAAATGCTCAGTGGACGCACAGCATCTGAAGCAGATATCACGACTCCTTAGGAACACCTTCACGTTCCTCAAAGGGCTTTCCTATGAAGACACGGCACTTCCTTAAAGGATGTGGTTTATCATGGATAGTGCAATGATGATCGGGTTCCTTAGGGCTTTCATTTCCATTGGAAGCGGCTGCGTTAGTAGTGGACACAACCCCTATCTTTTTACGGAAATTAAACCTTTGGGGTTTCTCTTTCTGGGACTGAAAGTCTCGTGTCTCTGTTTAGTAGAGCCAAAGATGTTGGTTCCAAGGTTCTGAAGCTCAGAAGAATGAAAATGGTGAAAAGGGAACGCGATGTTGCTCCTTGTATTTTAAACCAGTTGTTGCCCATTGGTCCTGAATATTGAAGGGTAATTTCTCCACAATCAGGCCCACACCATAGGAGGTATCGAAAAAGCTGAGACCTAGTAGTTGCGGGTCTCTCTTGACGATTTCAAACTCAAGAAGAAGGTTGCTTAATTCCTGGAACCCTCAGCGGTCTGTATTGAATAATTCAGGAAAGTCTTATAGTCGTTTAAATAATGCACGTTTAACTACTTCAGAGCTGCTGTATGTCTGCTCTAATCGTTACCATGCGAGACGAAGGCCTTTGACTGGTTCGTAGATATGAACGGTTTGAGTCTCTTAACACAGTTTGACGACCATGGACCAAGCCATCTAATAAGTAAATCAAGTTCTTGCATAAGCGAAGCACCGAGGGCTTGAACTGTTGTCTTGAAAGTGGCCTTCCAACTTCTATAGTTCTCTGGGCAATCATTAAAGTTCATAAAGCTAGTACTGATGAGGTCCCTGAGGGTGAGGTACTTAGCGATTTCTGATGCGTCATTTCATTCCTGCATCATGGCGACGGGAACTTCTCCCTTGCTGGTGTTGTTGGCAGCATCTGATACCCTATGTTTGGGGGTTGGAAGATGGAATGGAGTGGCAGCTGGGTTGAGCGTAAGTGAAGGCTTCACATCTGGTAATCTTGGCGCCAGCATCTTGGTCGCTATACGACTAGTCTCAGGAGGTTTTTATTGTGATTTGATGAGCTTGAAGCGGCTTGGTCTCTAATGGCGCCCGAAATACTGTGTAAGGTGCCAGAGGTTTGAAAGAAAGAGAAATGTACACCGGACTGGGGTCAACTGTATAGTTATCGGCTGCCTCTTTTTCTACTAGCATGAGTTCAGCAGGCTGGCGTGCAGGGCCGAATCTTCTGGTGCACCTGCATTCACTTTGCTTTGGTTTAGGACAAATTGCAGGGTACGCCTTTCTGAGTAAATCACAGAAAAAACTATATATAAACCATCCTGCACGATATGGTAGTAAATGAGCGGATGTATATGGCTACATTTACAAAATCACAGAAAATAATGCACTATAAAAATAGATGCAAGCATAATATATGGACTAAGCCCTCACTTTTGATAAAAACTGAGACACTTGGTCAATACATTTTCAAAATCAAAATACATCTAAGCCAACCTACCGGCAACTAGTTGGTCTCAGTTGAGGCGGGTTCCTATGCTAACCTATTCATGCTGTGGCGCATTTTTCAGGAGCACAGTCCCCGCACATATGATGTGCTGCCCCTTGTTACCTCCATGTGCATCAGCAACCGGTGGGAGAAGAGACACACACACCTATATGTACCATCTTAATCAAGGTCACCTATTAGATAGATGGGGCAAAAGTGCACTTTAATATCACTCCCAGTAGAGGAGCGTATTCACACATAAAGGTTCCACTCCAAGACAAATCAAACAAATCACAGAAAAAACTAAGCCCACCTACCGCCTTTCTGAGTCATTAGATATCTTGGACATAGGATAAGAAGCTTGGCTACTGCTTCTTCCCTTTCTTCTGAAGGACCTTCAACTCAGCTTCGGCCTTGGCTTTGGTCACTTGCGCTTCAGCCTGTATAGCTGCTTGATTAGCTTGTGCTTGAGCCTGTATAGTTGGTTGATTAGCTTGTGCTTGAGCCTGTATAGTTGCTTGATTAGATTAAGATTCGGCTTGTGTCTCTGCGACTTGTGCATTAATGGCTGCTTCCTTTCTAATGCAGTGAGCTTGCACCTTCGCTGCTTCCGCTTTTGCGCTTACCAACACCAATGAGTTACTCAGTGAAGAGTGCTCTGAGTGAAACCTTAGCAATGAGGACTGAGCAATAGATTTCGAGGAAAGGGATGAAGCCTTGGAGTGCCTTGAAAAGTTAGAATGGCGAGACGCAGTTGCATATTGTTGTGATATATTGTCCTCTAGCGTTGACTTGACTGCCACAAATCTGCTATATCTTTCATCATTAAGTTCAGTGTGGGTCTTTAATTGTAGGATAAATCCCTCTAAGTCAAGACTTAATAACAGAGATTAATATTTTTCAGACTCTCTTACAACTTTCATAAGTCTTATTCAATTTGTACACATGGCCATCAATTGATCTTCATTATAGCCTGATTCATGTGCTGCATCTATACATTGTTTAGTCTTTTCTCAAAACTAGATAAGTTATTACATATCTCAATTTTGTTAGTTTGAAGGACCTCTTTCATTTTTAATGAGGACTTGGAAATCCTTTTAGTTGTGTCTTCCATTTCCATTTGTAACACATCTACCTCTAGTGGTTGGTTCAGTTTTTTAATAGCTTACAATGTTGGCAGAGTGCCAGAAAGGCAGTCACATGACCTCCTACTGCAGGTGGTGTTTGGGTTGAGCCTTGCAATGTATCAATATGATGGGCTCTGCCCTGTAACTTGATAGCAGGCAGCTAGAAGCTTCTGCGATTCTCAATGAATGCTGTGTGGAGCAGGATATGATGAAAAATCTTACACAAGCGGTGTTATTACCCTCCACTGCAGCAAGCAGGAGAATATTGATGATAGCTTATTACTTGGAGGAGGAGAATATTCTTTCCTTAGCAAGAGAAGGAGAGTACTAAGGCAATTCTTGTGGACGGAAAGCTGAACCTACACACCTGTCACTAACAAAATATCAAAATACATAGTCAAGAACCACGTTAAAACAGTATAAGTATAAAGCCCAAGGGGTACTATATTATCACCATTAGGGCACCATTACTAATGAGGGCAGTCTGGGTGTATAATACAGTGTTTTTGGACATGAGGGGAGCACAGCGGGCACAGTATTAGGAGTAACTTCAGGATGACAGTGTCCTGTATATATTTGGGGGCTGATCTGAGTTGTAAAATCTGTAACAGTTCCCCATCTACCATGTGCCATATAGTAATGCTGGTGTCTTCTTATGCACACCCCTGACCAAAGATGTCTGCCCGTAATGGTCTGGACTAAATGGGGAAGAAAGGGAAAGTAAAGAACTGAAGTCTGTGAAGATGTCACCTGTAAGTTACTAAAGATGTGTTTTAATATATTTATTAGGGTCCTGTCACACAGTCAGATTTCTGGTGCAGAAAACCAGAAGTGAATTCAAAAAGCAGAGAAGTTGTATCTGTCCTTTCTCCCTTTTATGATCTGCTCTTTTAGAACGTCACCCAGAAACTTGAGTGGGTGGCCATACCCCTAGAAAGTAGGGTCACTTTAACAACATAACAACCTGGACATGCTGGGAGTTGTGGTTCCATGTTTGGGGAGGGGTGGTCTCAGTCTGATCCATGTCACACCGGTTTGCAGTATGGCTGCCATTATAGCTACAACAGCTGCTATTTTCAGGTACAGTTTTATCTGATCTGCCAATGGGACCTCAGCAGTGAATGAAGGGGCCCCAACATTCTGTTAATATGAATCCATGTGCTCATGTGACCCTACCACCTTTTTCTATGGCAGTGCTGGGATTCTATAAAGGGGTAGTCCGGTTACATAACATTATCCCCTACCCCCACGGCCACTCCATTCATATCTATGGGAGTTCCGGAGATAGCTGAGTGTTGTTCTCCGCTGTCTCCAGAACTCGCATAGAAATAAATGGAGCGGCCATGTGCATACCCTTCCACCACTCCAATCATTTCAGGGGGCTGCAGGGGATATGGGGCCCCCTTTCTTGTGATCAGTGAAGATTGCAGAGTTGGAACCCCCACTGATCTAATAGTTATCCTGCATACTATGAATAGGGAATAGCTTAATGTAAACAGAATACAACTTTAAAGCAGTCTACCACATAATCTGATTTAAAAAAAAAAAAACTCATGACTGGTGCGTCGTCTGCTTGTAGCAGTGGTGTAGTGTAATTACAATACTGTCACATGACTGGTACGTCATCTGCTTGTAGCAGTGGTGCAGTATAACTACAATACAGTCATATGACTGGTACATCCTTTGCTTGTAGCAGTGGTGCAGTGTAATTACAATACAGTCACATTAGAGAGGAGCGAATTTCTCAAAAACTCGATTTGGCTGGTTCGCTGAATTTTCAGAAAAAATTCTCTTCGATCCAAATATATTTGTGGCGAATTGCGTTAAAAAATGGCTATTTCCATCCTACAGAGAGCCTTTAACCACCTCAGCCCCCCTAGCCTTTAACACCCTTAATGACCAGGCCACTTTTTACAATTCTGCACTACACTACTTTCACCGTTTTTTGCTCGGTCATACAACTTACCACCCAAATGAATTTTACCTCCTTTTCTTCTCACTAATAGAGCTTTCATTTGGTGGTATTTTATTGTTGCTGACATTTTTACTTTTTTTGCTATTAATAAAAATTTAACGACATTTTTGCAAAAAAATGACATTTTTCACTTTCTGTTGTAAATTTTTTTTTATAAAAATACATTTCTATATAAATTTTTCTCTAAATTTATTGTTCTACATGTCTTTGATAAAAAAAAAATCCAATAAGTGTATATTTATTGGTTTGGGTAAAAGTTATAGCGTTTACAAACTATGGTGCAAAAAAGTGAATTTCCGCATTTTGAAGCAGCTCTGACTTTCTGGTCACCTGTCATGTTTCTTCAGGTGCTAGAATGCCAGGAAAGTATAAATACCCCCAAATGACACCATTTTAGAAGAAGACACCCCAAAGTATTCGCGGAGGGGCATGGTGAGTTCATGTATCATTTTATTTTTTTCACAAGTTAGCGGAAAATGACACTTTCTGAGGAAAAAAATAAAGTTTCCATTTCTGCATAAAAAAAAAAAAAATTTCAGACGGACTCACTATGCACCTCAGTGAATACCTTGGGGTGTCTTCTTCCGAAATAGGGGCATTTGTGGGGTGTGTTTACTGTTCTGGCATTTTGGGCGGGGCTAAATTGTGAGCAGCCATGTAAAACCTAAAGGTACTCGTTGGAATTTGGGCCCCTTATGCGCACCCAGGCTGCTAAAAGTGTCACTTATGTGGTATCGCCGTACTCAGAAGAAGTAGGGCAATGTGTTTTGGGGTGTATTTTTACATAGACCCATGTTAGGTGAGAGAAATATCTCTGTAAACTGACAACTTTGTATAAAAAAATTAAAAAGTTGTCGCTTACAGAGATATTTCTCACACAAAGTATGGGTATATATAAAAATACACCCCAAAACACATTGCCCTACTTCTCCTGAGTACGGCGATACCACATGAGTGACACTTTTGCAACCTGAGTGCACCCTAATTCAATGAGTACCTTTCACAGGGCATTTTTACGCATTTGGATTCCAGATTTCTTCTCACGCTTTAGGGGCCCCTAAAATGCCAGGGCAGTATAAATACCTCACATGTGACCCCATTTTAGAAAGAAGACACTCCAAGGTATTCCGTGAAGGGTATGGTGAGTTCATGTAAATGTTATTTTTGTCACAAGTTAGTGGAATATGAGACTTTGTAAAAAAACTAAATAAAAAAAAATAAAATATCAATTTTCACTAACTTGTGACAAAAAATAAAATTTTACATGAACTCACCATACCCCTCACGGAATACCTTGGGGTGTCTTCTTTCTAAAATGGGGTCACTTGTGAGGTTTTTGTACTGCCCTGGCATTTTAGGGGTCTCCGCAATCATTACACGTATGGCCAGCATTAGGAGTTTCTGCTATTCTTCTTATATTGAGCATACGGGTAATGAGATTTTTTTTTTTGCGTTCAGCCTCTGGGCTGAAAAATAAAAAAAAATGAACTGCACAGATTTTTTCATTCGCATCGATCAATGTGGATGAAAAAAACTCTGCCAAAATCAGTGACTGCGGTGCGGTGGGCTGGGCGCTAGCTACCTAGAAAAAACAAAAAGGGTCGAGGCGTCACTGGTATAGCTGGCCTCGGATATTACTCAAATTGAACTAGAGAATAAGGAATGGGAGTAATGAAGTATAATAAAACGTCACTTTTAATGAGATCAAGTAAAAAATAGCTCATAAGGAGGGCTCCCCCATGTATCAAAAAAGGACAAACAATAAACACAGATCAAAGGCACAAGTGATCACCCGGTCCGGGTCGATACTGTGCTAGACCGGATCCTTGATCCATCTCGGGATCACCACATACGGGTGAATAAAACAGTGAGAGAGTTGGTCAAGCAGCAGGGGTAAGAACATCCCAGGGGGAAATGATGGTACAGGGTCCCTGATGCTCCCCTACTTGGCCTGGTCTGCCCTAGGAAAACTATCACTGGGTCCAAAAAGCCCCGCAAGGGGTGGCCCAATGCCGGATCCTGCCCCTAAAACCGCTGTCCCTAGTAAAGCAGCAAGGTGGAGAGGGGTGTTTTGGACCGGATAGCTACAGGTGATACCCGGGCCTACCAAATGTAACAATGCAAATACAGACACAATGAGTGGCCTCAGAAAAGTATATTACATAACAACGAGGTGGGGTGGCGTCCCAACGCGTTTCGTCACACAACACCTGTCTGGACGGATAGACTCATCAGGGGACACTAAACCGTCCAATCAACAAAGTGGATACAAATACTTATTTATTAGGGTGAGGTCACCAGATCCACAGAGCGCATAGAGTCAAGGCTCTGGTCAAACGACAGCAACCTGCAGGGAAAAAGCACAGAACAAAGACGCCAAAATAAACATCGCAAAAAGGTGTGTGTCATGAATATCAGTGCTGAACAGAAAATGACTTACCTCCGACCCAGATGTATGACCTAGGTCTGGAGGATATCGCAGGCGGCCGTCAATGGCACAATCCCGGTGCTGGTTTGTAGAGTGTCCCATGAACCATGGGGCAGCATCGGCTTATAATGCCGCCAAACGAGGGCTGATCAATGTGCGCCGGGACGCGCGCCCACAGATGACGTCACGCCATTGCAGTCACATGATCAGTCACATGTTCAGTGACTTCACCGGACAGCCGGCGCACGCGCCGGAGAGTCAAAATGATCATAGTAGAATCCATGCGCATAGCGGCTGAGCGAGGGGTACATCGTGATAGTCACAGGTAAAAATGAGAGCAGATACAGGGCTCAGCTAGATTAGAGTGGATCTCAAAATCTATAAAATCTCTCCACACTGAGTCCCTGCGTGTACTCGGTTATAGTTATATACATGCACTGGTGAGCAAATAAAGGCTGTCCCAGAGGTGGGGAGCAGGGAAAAAGAAGGGGGTAAATACCCCTGCTGCAACCTGACCTCAGGGATATAGACCACAAAAAACCTAAATCGTAGGTATGTGGAAAGGAAAGGGCATTAGTGGTCAGATTAGTTGTGTCACAGGGCAGACAAAAAAAAAGGTCAATAATTATCGACTTAACTAGACTTAATGAGACAAAGCAAAAGGACGGCCGTCCCTATATATAGGGACTGAAATTCAATTGTTCATTGAGGCCAGAGGGGCGGTAGTGTTGAGCTGAAAGATCCACCAAGTCTCTTTTGGAGGATTTTTCTATCCCAATCACCTCCCCGACTGGGTTTGCGTATCCGATCAATTCCCATGAATGACAGTACAGAGTCCCGTCCCCTATGGTGGGCCAGAACGTGACGAGCCACTGGGGTATCCCTTCGATTACGAATGTTGCCTATATGTTCACCTATTCGGACCCGGAGTTCTCTCCGGGTTTTTCCAACATACCTAAGTCCACACTCGCATGCACAAAGGTAGATAACCCCTGTTGTGCGGCAATTGATAAAGTCTAGGATGTGGTATGTGGAACCCGTGCGAGCACTCCTAAACGTCTTCCCCTGTTGTATGAATTTACAAAAGGAGCACCGACCACATTTAAAGCTCCCCTGTATGGGGCCCCCCAGCCATGTGTATGATTTGACGCGGGGTAGATCAAAGTGGCTGTGCACTAGGTGGTCCTTTAAATTGGTGCCCCTTCGGTAAGTAATGGAGGCACGTGGGGTAAGGAGCGTCTGCAATGTCCGGGTCCAATCTCAATGTATCCCAGTGGCGGCTGATAATCTGAGCGGACTGCTGGTGCAGCTGAGTCAAAGGTTCCAATGACCTGAATTAGCCCAGAGGAACTGGCTTCATCCTTTTTATTTGGATGGAGTAGATTCGTACGGTTGTGTAGGAGAGCTTTTTGGTACGCTGGTTTGAGGATCCTCTAAGGGTAGCCACGGGCCATAAAACGTTTCTTATGGTCCCAGGCTGCTGTCTTAAAATCCCCGACATCTGAACAGTTTCGCCTTAGCCGCAGATACTGTCCGGTCAGGATCCCTCTCTTCAGAGGGGCATAATGGCAACTGTCCCATCTGAGGAGGGAGTTGGTGGCTGTGGGTTTACGATAGACTGTCGTTTTCAGAGCCCCATCCTCACCCCTTAGGATGCATGTATCTAGGAAGGGGAGATCATTTTTAGTGATCACCGACGTGAATCTAAGGTTGATGTCATTGTGATTTAGCTCGTGGACCAGTCTGTGAAAGTCCCCCTCGGTGCCGCTCCACAGCACGAAAATGTCGTCAATGAAGCGGCACCAAAGGACAACAAAGTCTTGGTACCATTGCCGGCCCTCCCTGAAAACTATGGTCTCCTCCCACCAGCCCAGGAGGAGGTTGGCATATGACGGTGCACATGAGTTGCCCATGGCCGTCCCCCTGAGCTGGTGGAAAGTACGGCCATCAAACACGAAGTAGTTACTGGTAAGGATGAAATGAAGCAATTGCAAAACAAAATCATTATGGCGTTCACATTGGAGGCCCCTGGCTCTTAGGAAATGCGCCGTTGCTTTTAGACCATGTTCGTGAGGGATCGAGGAATAGAGGGCCTCTACGTCAATTGACGCTAAAAACCAGTGTGGTTCAATAGAGACCCCCTCTAGTTTAGAAAGTAGATCGCTCGTATCCCTCACGTACGATGGAAGAGACTCCACAAACGTGCGCAGAATACAGTCTACGTATATCCCACAATTCTGTGCTAGACTTCCCACCCCAGAGACAATAGGTCGTCCCCTAACTGGTATTGTCTCTTTATGTACCTTAGGTAGGCAGTAGAACGTTGCAAGGATGGGATGGGCAGACAGAAGATAATCAAACTCATCTTTGGTGATAAGATGACTATCCCTGGATGATACCAGGAGTCGTTCAAGAGTGTTTTTATATTGTGGTGTCGGATCTCTTGAAAGGATTTCATATCCTGATTTGTCCTCCAAAATGGTAAGGCACATTTCCCGATAGGCATCCACATCCATCACGACCACATTCCCCCCTTTATCGGAGGGCTTGATCGTGATGGATGTCTCTTTTTTGAGGGTCTCTATTGCACGTCTTTCTTCCTTACTACAGTTATACCGAGGTGGAGGGGGTGCTAGATCGGCGAGTTCGTCCAAGGTATATTTCAAGAAGATCAACACACGAGACTTCTCCCACCGGAGGCATACGAACACTTTTAAGTTTAAGATCTGTGAAGGGACCTACCCCTGAGGTGTCTGGGAGAGAGTCACCCAGATTGTTTAGTAGTCTCAACGTCCTCCAGAGTGTCCAGTGGTATCCCAAGTTCTCGACACTCTTTTTCTCTCTGATTTTAAAGTGCTTGTGCCACTTTAGTTTTCTGGCAAAGAGGTGGAGGTCTTTGGTCCATTTGAACAAGTCAAACCTCGTGGTTGGTACAAATGTGAGCCCCCATTTAAGTACTGTTAGTTCTGTGGGGGAGAGGGGCCGTGAGGAAAGATTGATGACGGACTTATCGAGAGACGGATCTAGAGGGCCTGAGGGGTGGGGGATGTCGATTTCTTAATGGGTATTGTACTCCCTGTTCTAAAAAGAAGAAGAAGAAGTGGAGGAGGACGAAGGTAAAGAGGGGGTGCGCATTGATGCGATTGTGTGGTAGGAATGTTCCTACTGTAGTTAGTGTGTCCCCCTCGACGTCTATTTCTGTAGCCTCCCCTACCCCGACCTCTACCCTTTGATTGTTTGTCCCTATCGCTCTCCGATCCTTCGGTTTCGGTTGAGGAAAGATCTGATTTTAGTGTATTCTCTGAGTTTGTCAGAAAGAGGTAGGCCCTGTTGTCTTTGAAGTCCTGTGAGTCGCGGAGAAATTGTTTGTGTTTGCGATCCTTCAAAAGTATTGATATCTCTCTAAAGTGTTTTGTAACAGGTTTTCCTTAATGGAGAACTCGGGGTCTTGTTGAAATTTCTTTGTGATATCTATTTGCTCTTTTAAGGTCCTCTCTACTCGTTCCAGCGTTATGCGTTCTTCTTCAAGAAGAATCTGCATAAAGCGTAGGGAACTATTGGTGGCTTCCCTCTCCCATTTTTTTAGGAGTTCCGGATTCCTGCTACGATTTGCCGGTACCAGGGAGATCCTCAGGCCTCTAGGGACAATCCCGTTTAATATAGTGCTCCAAGCCCTGTAGTTCCCACCAGGAACTGATATGTTCCTTGTAGATTTTGGTGAGTTCAGAGAAGGCACTAGTTAAGGTCGGCGTGTATTTCTTCTGAACAAGGGTCTGTTCAGAGAATACTGTGGAGGCTTCAGTCAGACAGGCGTTCTTGTCTAATCCTGTGGACAAAAACCCGGCCATGCCCTATATATCAATTGAAAAAGAAAAAACAAAAAGGGTCGAGGCGTCACTGGTATAGCTGGCCTCGGATATTACTCAAATTGAACTAGAGAATAAGGAATGGGAGTAATGAAGTATAATAAAACGTCACTTTTAATGAGATCAAGTAAAAAATAGCTCATAAGGAGGGCTCCCCCATGTATCAAAAAAGGACAAACAATAAACACAGATCAAAGGCACAAGTGATCACCCGGTCCGGGTCGATACTGTGCTAGACCGGATCCTTGATCCATCTCGGGATCACCACATACGGGTGAATAAAACAGTGAGAGAGTTGGTCAAGCAGCAGGGGTAAGAACATCCCAGGGGGAAATGATGGTACAGGGTCCCTGATGCTCCCCTACTTGGCCTGGTCTGCCCTAGGAAAACTATCACTGGGTCCAAAAAGCCCCGCAAGGGTGGCCCAATGCCGGATCCTGCCCCTAAAACCGCTGTCCCTAGTAAAGCAGCAAGGTGGAGAGGAGTGTTTTTGGACCGGATAGCTACAGAGTGAAACCCGGGCCTACCAAATGTAACAATGCAAATACAGACACAATGAGTGGCCTCAGAAAAGTATATTACATAACAACGAGGTGGGGTGGCGGCTCAGCGCGTTTCGTCACACAACACCTGTCTGGACGGATAGACTCATCAGGGGACACTAAACCGTCCAATCAACAAAGTGGATACAAATACTTATTAGTTAGCTAACTAACTGGCGTGATAAGGGACCCTTATGCCCCATTCACACGTCCGAAATTCTGTTTGCGGAACGGAATTGCGGACCCATTCATTTCTATGGGGACAGACTTTGTCCCGCTCGGATCCGGAATTACGAATCCGCGCTTCCGGGTCTGCACTTCCGTTCCGCAAAAATATAGAACATGTCCTATTCTTGTCCGCAATTGCGGACAAGAAAAAACATTTTCTATATAGTTCTGGCAATGTGCGGATCTGCAAAATGCGGAAAGCACATTGCCGGTGTCCGTGTTTTGAGGATCTGCGGATCCGCGGATCAGATCCGCAAAACACATATGGACGTCTGAATGGAGCCTTACAAGGGGTGTGATCAATGACAGGGGGGTGATCAGGGGGTCTAGATGGGGTGATCAAGGGGTTAACAAGGGGTTAATAAGTGAGGGGGTGGGGGGTTAGTGTAGTGTTTGGTGCAACTTTACATAGCTACCTGGTCCTCTGGTGGTCGATCCCAGCAAATGGGACCACCAGAGGACCAGGTAGCAGCTATATCAGACGCTGTTAACAAAACAGCGTCTGATATAGCTCTTTGATGCGATTTAATTCGCATCTACAGCCTGCCAGCGATTGATCATCGCTGGCAGGCTGTGGTATAACTCCTGAGGCGCGGCACTGTGAACAGCAAGTCTCGCGAGATGACGCGCCGACAGCGTCAGATGAGAACTGCAGGACCGCCCGCCGGACGCATCCGTGCGTTAGGCGGTCCTGTAGTGGTTAAAGGGTGTAGAACACTTTGTCGAGCAGTAGCACACATAGAGTGTGCTGGGTAGTAAAATAATACTGTCAGTCAGTATGACATGCAGATGACAGGCATCGCTATTGAGGAGCATGAGGAGGCCACAGAGTGGCAAGACATAGTGTGGACAAAAGACTGTGGACACAGATAGTTGAGAAAGATGCAGATGGAAAGTTATCTGTAGACCTGTACGACGGTAACCTGCAGATTAATGCAGCCCTGTGTGGACAAACAACCAGGATGGCGTTACTCGATGCGTTTTGGCGTACCTTCGTCTGGGAGTGTCTGAAGGTACGCCGAAACGCGCGCCGGGGTAACGTCATCCTGGTTGTTTGTCCACACCACTGTACTTAGTTAAGTCTTTCCCCTGCCTCGGCTGCTTAGGTTTTTATACCTTTGTATCACTGGATATGTACATCCAGCCCTGTGCATGTGTACCATTACTTACCATAGTGTGGTTGGGTCATCCGGACTTTTCCTATTTTCTATGATTATTTATACATGTTACTTTGTATTATCCTTACTTTATTATCTTTGTTTGGTGTGTGACGCCAGGCTGGCGTTTTTTGTTACTCCCCTCTCCCATCTTTTAATGGCATATATATGCTTTTATTATGACATAAATAAAGATTTACATATTTTCATAAAGGTACAGTGTGAGCTCCAATTTTCTTTTTTCTCCTTTGTATCACTCGGGAGCTTGTACCGAGTTACCTTAAAACTGACCCTTTGTTTGTCTAAAAACCTTTTGGGTGTGGACATTATTTAATGTTTCTGCTACTTTGGGTCTTTTTATGGTCTTCTTTTTGCTGATGTTAGGATGGAGTAGGTTAGGTTGGGAATTTGGCATGGGGGTGGGGGGCCCAGGCACATTCTTTGCACAGGGGCCCTCTGCTGTCTGTTTCCGCCCCTGCACTCCAATCATGATATAATTGTTCATGCGACATAGGCTGCTTTTACACTGGCATTTTGGATTCCGTTTGTGAGATCCATTTCAGGGATCTCACAAACGGCCCAAAACGGATCAGTTCAGCCACAATGCATTCTGAATGGATAAGGATCCGCTCAGAATGCATCAGTTCGGCTCTGTTCAGTCTCCATTCTGTTCTGGCGTCTGACGATGCGGAGCCGAACGGATCCGTTTTGACTTACAATGTAAGTCAATGGGGACGGATCCGCTTTCAATGACACAATATGGTGCATTTGAAAACAGATCCGTTCCCCATTGACTTTCAATGTAATTCAAAACGGATCCGCTTTTGACTTTGACAATTTTTTTAAAGCTAATGCAAGCGGATCCGTTCTGAACGGATACAAACGCTTGCATTATAGGTGCGGATCCGTCTGTGCAAATACCAGATGGATCAGCACCTAACGCCAGTGTGAAAGTAGCCATACATAAGACCAAGGAACTGGGGGTTTCGTCATAGCTCTTTCTTATTTGACTTTTTCATATTTATTTATATGTATTGTATGTCCTTTTTATGAGGCACAATAAAGATGCTTTTTTTTATTGCATGTGTGGAGTCTGTAGTTTGGATTTGTAATTTCAGTACAGTCACATGACTGATACGTCATCTGCTTGTAAAAAAAAAAGTTGCAAAGCTGAATTTGATCAAACCATCAGTATTAAATAACTCCGAATGTTAAGCAATCCCCAGAACCACACCCCTTTTTACCCGTGTAAACTTGGGCAGTATTGTTTGTTGGGAAAGGTGGCAGCCCTAGAGTCGTGCAGTGCTCCCTCTAAGCTGTACGGCTGTGCAGCTTCTACAGCACCCCCGCATAGGACATGTACAGGACCGCTAACTGCAGCAAGCCCAGCCTCAGTCAGTGCTAGCGTCAGGACGTTTTGAGAGGAGAGCGAACCTGGTGCCGCCTCCTCCTTCTAAGCAAACTGCTGCACTAGGGTAGAAGCTAGAATGGATATGTCAGAAGGAGGTTTCTGACGTCACTGGTCACATCCTCCTTAATGGTCACGTGACCAAATGTGTATAGTACAGAGCTTTCTTTCAGCACAGACTGCTGGAGCTCGTGGAGGTGCTTTGGGAGAGAGGGGTTGTTTATGTTTACAAGCGGGTGGGTGAGGGAGGGTCTAGTGGTGTGCTGTGCAGTCCTGGGGTACATGCTGTATGACCACCTGATCCATTGCTGTAGCTTTTTTGAGGGAGGAGAACTCATTCTTGTAAGAGGAGGGGCATGTGGCATATTCTGGGGTCATGAGGGTGCAGATCAGTGTTTGGGGACTTTATGGGGTGTAAATTTGAAAGATTGCATTTGATGTATTCTGTGAGTCATAAGGATGCAGATATGTCAGGGGAAGGGCTTTATGGGGTATAAATCTGTGACACTGTAACATAACCACCACCAAAGGCTCATTTGGTGACAACAGTGGATGATAGCTAGCACTCTCTTTGACATCTCCAACATTGTTGGGGACCATCATTTCTGCTCAGCGTGAATCAACTTTCATCACATGAAAAGCTTTCATTCATGAACAGCTCTGAGGCCCACTGGTCCCTCATCCAGTCTAGATCCATGCAAGACAATGACGCATGCACATTCCCCGCATAGTATACAATATTGCGCCTTCAGACTGAGTCACATGATTGCCTTCGCTTCCCTGTCCCCACTTCGCCTCAACACTCCTACCGAGTGAATCACGCGAAATCTGAGCTGATTTACAGAGTGTCCATGTTCCACAAAATGCTTGGCCACCGGTTTGTCAATCACCATTTCCTGTCTCTTAAAAAATATTGTGTTGCTTGAATCATTCTGGTTTGTGAGCTTTGATGTGGTTTCACTTTACACATCTATTGAGCATGATCTAGGCTTGAAAGCAGTCAGTGTGGTGCTAACTGGTGCAAGATTCTCTCTGGCTGGTACACAGTTTGTCCTCCAACTCTTGGAGGAGGTCCTCAGGAGGAATTATTTTCTCATTGAGAACACCTATTACCAACAAAAGCAGAGTACGGCCATGGGGTCTAATGTGGCCCCCACTTATGCTAATATCTTTATGGCCGAGGTGGAGGACCAACTACTGTAGCGGTCAATAATTAAAGAGAGGATCCTGTGCTGGTGGTGCTATATCGACGATATTTTCTTAATTTGGTGTGGCACATTTGATGAATTGGAAATGTTCCACGACCATCTAAATACTGGGGTCCCAGGCCTTCAGTTTACCAGGGTAGCATCACGTGAACAACTACAAATTCTGGATGTTTTAGTTTATATTGAAGACGGCCATCTTAAAACCGATTTGTTCCAAACGCCCATGGACAGAAATAATCTGTTGAGATATGAGAGCTGCCACCCACCACGAATGATCAAATCCTCACCGGGAGTCAATTACTCAGGGTGAAGAGAATAGTATCCGATGAACATCGCTCCATTATGAGAATTGATGAAATGTGCAAATTTCATGTAAATTTAGAAAGAGGGGTTACCCATATAGGTTACTTTGGAGATCTGGTGAGAGAGTGATAAATATGGGTGAAGATGTTACTCTCACAAGGGGATACCAAATCTAGAGACATTCAGAGGATACCGTTTGTGTCAACCTATGGCATACATAGTGGTCAAATAGCAAAGATTTTAAAGAGGGAGTGGCATATCCTGCAGAGGGGTCTACCCTCAGTAGTGGATTTCCAAAATCAACCATTGATGGCATATAAAAGACAGCCTAACCTACGGGATAAATTAGTTAAGTCGGATGTGGGCAGGACACAGATGGATAGGCAAAGTTATGTTGCCCACGTAAGACACGCAACTTCCTTGTTTGGGTTGCTGCAACTGCGGCAACATAATCAAGGGGAATACCTTTGTACATCCATATACTGGTCAAAGATTTAAAATTAATGGATATTACAGGTGTAAATCCAGAGATGTTATCCATATGATCCAGTGCCCTTGTGGTCTGGTTTATGTAGAGAAACTACTATGGAAATAAGAGAAAGAATAAACAAACACAAGAGTAGTATTGGAAAAAAGGTGATTGACAAACAGTTGGGCAAGCATTTTGTGGAACATAGACACTTTTAATCAGCTCAGGTTTCGCGTGATTGACTCGGTAGAAGTATTGAGGCGAGGTGGGGGCAGGGAAGCGATACTTAGGAGGAAGGAGTTATAGTGGATTTTTACTTTGAAAGCTCTGCAACCACATGGTCTAAACTTGGAATTTAATGTAAGTGGTATTTAATGTTGGATATCTGTCATACGTATGATATTAAGGTCCATGTGTTAAAAGTGGTTTTAATGATGTTTGTTTTATCCGTGTTTTACAGGTGAGGGTCGGAGTGCACCTGGTTTCCCCATCTAGTGGGACATGATCCGACGCACAAATCAAGGGAATATAGGAAACATGAACTTACATTATTTATTTTAAAAGATATATAGTTATCCTATTAGTGATCAGAGTGCCCGATTCTATGTTAATGTAGATGCATGGTCATGGTGGTCCTGATAATAAATGAATCTCTATATATACAGGTTACCATGGATATTTAGACGCCTCAGATACGCAACATAATTGCCCGTCTGATCACGTGTTTGATCGCGTGACGTGATTCCTAGGATACTAGCAGTCACGTGAGCCGTGACCAGGCAATCATGTGATTCAGTCTGGAGGCGCGATATTGTATAATATGCGGGGCATGCGCAATGGCACTGCAGGAACGCTGAGTTTGAGTCGGAGTCCAAATGATGGGGAGCCCAGCTGTAGCTGTCCTTCTGGAGGTATTGGGAGCAACACTGATTGTTTAGGGGTGATTGCCATCACAGTATATGATATGTGGATAGGTAGATTGTTAATTACACAGATGCTGATAATGTTGATTAGTATCTCATTGGTTAATTACTATAGGAGGAAGGTTTAGTTGTATGTTATATACCCTGGATTAAGACCTCATTAATAGCTTGTCAAAGGCTACCATGTAGCCGAAATGTTGCTTTTTGTGGACCTCTTTTGTACTGTTTTATGCACCACGTGTGAATAAATCGACTGGATTGGAGATGCTGCCGTCATTGTGTTTTTTGGACTGTAAGTGACAAACAGACATCATACGTGGGATCCGAGTGAAGAGGGGGCATCATCATCATTAGGGGGTGAGGGTGGATGCAGGCTCATGAAACAGCAGCAGGATGGCAGCATGCCGATTAGCCAGCGGGGTGGAAGCAGTGGGAGATTTGGAGCTAAATGTACCTGGAGAAGACCATCTGCTACTCAGGAGCCTACCAGTTAGGAAACAACTAACAGTGCACAGGTTCATAAAGTGCCAGGCAGTCAGCACAGGGTGTTGGGAGGTAACATGCCATACTCTTCAGTGTGTGAATTTTTCTATCAAATTGCTGGAGGACATTAGCATGGCAGTATGCAGGATATGTGGGCAGAAGGTGGAGTGTGGTCAGGGAGCTAATGTTGGCACCACAGTTCTGTCAACACATGGATCGGGAAAACCGTGGCACTAATGTAGGGGTACAGCTTGACATAGCAACTGCTACATCTCTTTGTGGCCTGCACACCTTCTCCAGCAGTCAGGGCTCCACAACCTCAGCAGAAGGAACCTGTTCTTTCTTTCGTTCTTCTATAGCTCCTGATGCTCCTCCTCCTCATCACATGTATTGGCAGCAACTGATGAACAAGGAGATTGCAATGAAACAACAGTATGCTTCCACTCATCCAATGGCGCAGAAGCTGAACCTTCTTCTGGCCAAGTTGCTGGTACTACAGTCCCTCCTTTTCCATACTGTGGACATTTCAGGGAACTGAAAGGCTTTTGCCGAGCCAAGGTGGAGTGTCCCAAGACCTCAGTACTTCTCTAAAAAAAGCTGCACCAGCCCTGCATGCATACATGCAGCGGAAAATGGGCCAGTCCTTGAGCCTGTCGGTGTCTGGTACAGTTCATGCCAGCGCTGACATGCGAAGCTGTAACTATAGTTTAGGACAATATATGTATTTTACAGTCCACTCATTAAAAGAGGTTGCAGCCAGGTGATGGCAACGCTGCCTCTGAGTTGTAAGCATGGAACTTCTGTGATAATGTCCTACTTATCCTCTACTTTGTCATCAGGGTCCACTGTAGGCACAGTTCAGAGTGATCCTCCAGCAAACCACCTATGCAAAGCATGTCGCTGTCACATGGTTCTGCACCTGTTTATCCTGGATGGAACTGCTCTATCAAGCCACGAAATTAAATCCTGACTGTTTCTTCGCCAACAGGAGATAGGAACCATGGTCACCGATAAAGGGAAGAACATTCTGTCGTCACTGTGTAAGGGAAGGCTAACTCTGCATGGCTGCAAGTCTTCCACCCAACTACAAAGCGTCTTAAAAATGCCAAAAAAACTTTGCATGTACTTCATCCAATCTTACCATGCAAAACATGCCCTCCTTAAGCTGCGAAGGCAGAATGGTGTTCCCCTACATCGCCTCATATGTGACATTTCCACAGGTTGGAACTCCACCCTCCACATGTTGGACCGACAGTATGAGCAGAGGAACGTCGTGACCGATGTTTTCATGATGCAGAAGGACAAGACTACTCCATGGTGTAACATTAGACAGTGGCAGCTCATGCGTAACACCTGCCGTTTGCTCAGGCCGTTTTGAGGAGGCCACTTTATTTGTCAGTTGCCAAGACTACGGGAGGAATGATGTAATTCCACTTCCTCACGTCCTGGAGGGGATGCAGATAAATCTGACTGGCGAGGGGACAGAAGACATGGTGCCTACATCTCATGGCCACCTAAGCCCTGTGGAGGCTGAACTGGCACAGGAGGAGATTGACATAAATGTCCAGTAATTCTATACAGAACTAGGTGGTTTATCTGCCCAAGTGGCAGAAGAGGATCAGGCGGAGATAAAGGGCGACAACAACGAAGACGCAGATGACCCTGACAGACAGTGGCAGTATGCAGTGGAGATGGAGGCAGGGATTCCTTTGCTCAAATGGGCAAATTCATGCTGAGTTGCTTGCGTAGTGAAAGCCACATTATCAACATTTGGCAGAGGGATGACTACTGGTTCTCCACGACTCCACAATGTTAGACCCTCACTTAACAGAACAAGATCACAGAAATATAGTGGCCAATATTGAGGAACTGCTCAAACCTCAAACACTGTAGCGTGTTTCTCATTGGGGGAGCAGTCCCACCGCATGTAGACCGCAGCAAACGACCATCCCCAGCAAAAATGCGTACAATGGAGGATGCCGGCGCGGATCACATGCACCACAAAGGCATCATACACAAAAGCGGAGCATTGTGTGGATGAAAATATATAAATATATAAATCACAGGGAAAAAAATGCCCCAAACGGATATGCCACTGACTATACTAGCTAGTCATACAAGCAGATATTAAAAGCTGAGACTTTTGCCAATATATTCCTGTCAGGAACACATCGGAGACCCTCATGCACCACGTCATGGTCTCTCAGCATGGCAAGAGGTCCTACCACTACGCTAACTATAGTTTGAACACGGTCTGAAAGTGATGGAATCCTGCTCACAGCCAAGCTTCCACACAACCGCATAGCAGGACAACTAATGCAATGTGAATAAAGCAAGACTGTAAGCCACACCCATATCAGACCGTGTGATGGAGGCTACAAGGTGCAAAAACCAAAATTAGACTTACCGGTAATTTTGTTTCCTTGAATCCACCATGATGGCTACCATGGGGAGATGACCCTTGACCTCTATAGGGGCAGGAACACACAGTTTAAAAGGCCACCACCCACACTCACCCTCAGTGTTTACAAATTACCAAAGTGGGTGCAGCCTAAGAATATTTTAATAGTGTATTCAACCATCAGTGCGATAGTATATAGAAAAAGTATATATATATATATATTTTTTTTTTTGGAGTATTACTTCATACTCTTTTGACAAAGTTAACGAGGGTGGGAATATCTGAGCCGTCATGGTGGATTCAAGGAAACAAAATTACTGGTAAGTCTAATTACGGTTTTCCTTATCATCCACAATGACGGCTACCATGGAGAACTACCAGATTATTAGGTAGAGGGGGGAACGCAGCCTGCAGAGTTTTTTGACCAAAGGTCAGGTCTGCACTGGCTGAAACATCAAGACGGTAATGCTTTATGAATGTATTTACACTAGACCAAGTGGCTGCCTTGCATATAGACTCTAGTGAAACACCGGCTTTCTCAGCCCAGGAAGAGGCCATAGCCCTAGTAGAATGGGCTCTAATGTTGGTTAGGCTATCTAAGCCCTCCATAGAGTAGCAGCATGAGATAGTGGATTTTAGGGTACTTTCACACTTGCGGCAGGGCGGATCCGGCAGGCTATTCAGCCTGCCAGATCCATCCTGCCGCAGTGCCCGTGCACTGCCGTGCTGACGCTCTGTCCCCATTGACTATAATGGGGCGGGGTGGAGCTACGGCGCAGCACAGCAGCGCACAGCAAAGATCGCCGGACTGAAAAGTCGGACATACAGGACTTTTAGTCTGGCGATCTCCGGCCGCGCACTGCCATGCTGCGCCGTAGCTCCGCCCCCGCCCCATTATAATGAATGGGGACGGTGCGGCAGCACGGCAGTGCACGGGCACTTGTGGCAGGACGGATCCGGCAGGCTGAATAGCCTGCCGGATCCGTCCTGCCGCAAGTGTGAAAGTACCCTTATCCATCTACCAATGGAGGCCTTTGACACTTTTTTCCCCTTGTTCTGACCAGCGAACTGGACTAGTAGGTTGTTGTCTTTCCTGATTTCTTTAGTTGCGGCCAAGTATGCCATGATGGTGGCTCGTACATCTAGGAGATGAAATTGAGATTCTTCTGGCTGAAGGATATCTGAAGGAAAAGATGGCAAAATAATTTCTTGATCCCTGTGGAAGTTGGATATGACTTTGAGGAGAAACCCGGGATCTAGTTTTAGAACTATCCTATCTGGAAATACTGAGAGGTAAGGTTCTTTACATGAGAGGGCCTGGATTTCCCCTAGGCGTCTGTCTGATGTGATGGCGATCATAAAAGCCACTTTGTAAGATAGATGTTTTAACGATATATCTGACAAAGGAGAGAACGGTGGTTTTGTCAGCCCTCTTAGTACTAGGTTTAAGTCCCATTGTGGTACTTTATTCGTAAGGGATGGTCTAATCCTTGAGGCCGCCCTTATGAATCTTTTAATCCATCTGTGGTTAGACAGGTCAGAATCATAAAATGCTGATAGGGCCGATATTTGGGCTTGAGACCCATGTCAAGGCCCCTCTGTAGGAAATCTAAAATCTTCTGGATGCAGAGTGGAGATTTGTTAGGACAGTAATCTCCTAGCCAGGAGCAGAACCTTTTCCATATTTTTATGTATATGGCCGTGGTTACTTTTTTACGGCTCAACTTCAGGGTATTAAAGACTTTCCCTGAGAGACCTTTGCTTTCCAGCATTTCACCCTCAGGATCCAGGCTGAAAGACGGAACAGGCTGTGGTTCTGATGGCTGATTGGGCCCTGTGACAGCAGGTTCGGCTGATATGGGATTTCCCATGGATCCTCAAAGGGCTAGGTCTTTCAGGATGGAGAACCAGCTTCTTTTCGGCCAGAATGGGACCACTAGTATTACTGTTGTTGGATCCTTCTCGATTTTGTGAACTACCCTGGGGATTATGGACCAGGGAGGAAAAGTGTATGCTAGGTTCCAAGTCCATCTGGTTGAGAATGCATTGATTGCCCATGGTCGGTCCCTGGGTTTCAGGGAACAAAACGTTTGACTTTTGCGTTTTGCTTTGATGCAAAGAAATCTATTTGAGGAGTACCCCATTTTTCGCAAATCTTTTGGAAAGCATCCTGACATAAAGACCACTCCCTTGGTCTATAGTTTTCTGCTCAAGTAGTCTGCTTCTAAGTTTTCTGAGCCTTTTAAGTGGACCGCCGTTATGGATAATACGTGTTCTTCTGCCCACTGGAAAATTCGTTCTGCAAAACGGATCAACCCCTGGAATTTTGTGCCGCCCTGGTGTTTAAGGTAGGCCACTGTTGTCGTGTTGTCGGAAAAAAAATTCAGGTGTTTTTTTAAAAGCAGGTTCTGGGCTACTTTTAATGTTTCCCACACTGCACACAGTTCTCTGTAATTTTAGGATCTTGTATTTACTGCATCTGACCATCTGCCTTGCCAATTTGAAGAGTCTACTTTGGCACCTCATCCCTGACTGCTTGCGTCCGTTATAATTTGGACCTCTGGGGTTGTTACCCAGGTTACGTGATTTAACAGATTTTTTCTTGTTTTCCACCAGTTTAGATCTAATCTTATGTGGTGTGGGATTGGGATTTCTTTGTCCAAGGAGGACTGTTGACCGTCCCAATGTTTTAAGATCCAAGCCTGCATTGTCCTGGAGTGAGCTTGGGCCCAAGTCACTATAGTGATGCAGGATGTCATGGATCCTAGAATGCTCATGGCTTCTCTTATTGAGCACTTCTTTTGCGCTTAAATTTTTGTACTCTCTCCTGAAAACCTCCAGCTTTTCTATGGGGACGGATGACAACTGGGTCACAGAATCCAAGAAAACTCCCAGAAATGTTATTTGGGTGCTTGGTGTTAGACACAATTTTTTATGTTTATTATCCAGCCCAGTTTTGACATTTCTTTAAAACGTAGTCGGTTATATTGTGAGTCTCTATAGATATATCGCCTATGATAAGAAAATCGTCTAGGTAGGGGAAAATTTTTATTTTCTTTAGTCTGAAAAAAGCCGTCATTTCTACCACGATTTTTGTAAATACCCTGGGGGCGGAAGAGATGCCGAAGGGTAAGACTGTGAACTGAAAATGATTTATTATGCCTTTCTTGTCTTGCAGGGCAAATCTTAAGTAGGCCTGAGATTGTTGATGTATGGGGGCGTGATAATACACGTCTTTTAGGTCTATGGACGTCATGAATGAACCTTTTTTGGTTAGAGGAATTATGGAGGAGATGGACTCCATTTTGAATTTCCGATAGAATATGTGTTGGTTTAATCCTTTGAGATTTATTATGGTCCTGGATGACCAGTCTGGTTTCTGGACCAGAAATAGGGTTGAGTAAAAACCCTTGCCTCTTTTTTGGGTGGGGACTTCCGTTATGACGCCTGCTAGTTTTAAGTCTAGTACTCCCTACCAGATTTTCTTTAGTATTTTGGGATTGTTAGAGGTTAACTGACATTTTCTTGGGGGGATTGAGGAAAGTTCTATGCGATATCCGTTCTGGATTAACTTCATGACCCAAGGATTCTGGGTCACAGCCTGCCAGGGAAATAGAAATTTCCTCAATCTGCCCCCAACGCTGGTGTCATTGTTTGCCGGTCTGTTTACTTTGTGGGTTGAGCAGGAAACCTCTTCCTTTGCCCCCTTTGGGGTAACTCCACCGACCCGTTTTCCTTTGCCCCTATAGGATTTAGATTGAGAGGGAAAGGAACGAAAGGATTTCTTCTTTTTCTCCTCAGGGAAACCCTTTTTGTGTCTGCTGCTTCTTCCAGTATGGAGTCCAAGACAGGACCAAAAACATATTCACCAGAGAAGGCAATAGAGCAAAGCTTTGCCTTGGATGTTCTATCTCCTCCCCAAGATTTAACCCATAGGGCACAACGTGCAGCATTGGATAGAGCCGCGTCTTTTGCAGCAAAACGGACAGACTCAGTGGAGGCGTCCGCTAAAAAGGCAGTGGCAGACCTAAGTAGGGGAATAGAACCCAAAATCTTTTCCCTGGGGGTTTTATTTTTAATGTGGCTTTCAAGCTCATTAAGCCAGATATACATGGTCCTGGCGACTGATGTGGCGGCAATGTTGGTCTTGATACCATACATTGAAGCCTCCCAGCATTTGCGTAGTAGGGCATCAGCTTTCCTTTCAATAGGATCAGACAATTGAGAGGAGTCCTTGAATGGCAAGGAAGTCTTTTTTACCACTTTAGCGACTTGCACATCGATTTTAAGTGTCTTGTTAAATATTTTGGTTTGTGTTGGATAAAACAGTAATCTTTGTTTAAATTCCCTAGAGATTCTCAGTCTTTTTTGGGATCACTCCACTCATCTAAGATCATATCCCTAATGTTCTCATTCACAGGGAAAACTTTTCATCTTTTTGTTCTGAGCCCTTCAAACATCTCATTCTGAACCGATTTAGGTTTTTGGACGCCCTCAATGCCCATGGTAGACCGTAACGCTGCCAATAGGTCGTCAATTTCTGCGGATGAGAAGAAAAATTTCCTTTCATCCTCAACAATTTCGCCTTCCGACAGGCTATCATTGCCATCAATTGGTCTATGTTCGGAAGGGCCCAAGTCCATGTCCTCGGCATCAGAGGAGGATGGAATTGATAATTTTGACTTTTTTGGCGGAGGTGCAGAAACAGATTTAAGAGATGCTAATGAGGATTTGATTTCACTTTGTATCATCAATTTTACTTATATTAATATGGACAGCTATTCCTCTTTCACTAGGGCACTGATACATGGCTGGCAAAGTTTTCTAGTATAACCATCCGGCAGTCTTTTAGCACAAGTAGCACATCTTGTGTTTCTGGCTTTGATCTTTGCCTTTACTCCCTATAAAAGAGGAGCAGCTATACATTAGCCCAATATATGCGCACATCAAAAAAGGATACATCTGTTGTATGTCCCCCAGAGGGTAACTAACGGTTGGAGTGGCCGAGGGGGTTCCGCCTGATCCATATTGCTAGCTGGGGTGTCAGGGCAGGAGTAGACATGTTCTCCAGGCAGGAGGACTCACAGTGGAGACCACAAAATTGAAAGTGCCACACTTTTACCAGTCTGCCGGGCGTCTGACGTCATCGCAGCTCCACTGCTCTCTAGCTCTGCCCCCACCCGGAAGTATTCAAGCGCGCGGCCTGCGGCAATAGTGATGTCAGCGTGCAGCACTGGAAATGTTGTCAGCTTCCTCGATAGCAGGGAAGGAAGACCCCGGAATCTCTGTGGAGGGAAAGCAGGCCCCCAACCTGAGGACGAGTTCCCTCCCGTTGCTCTACTTCTGCCCAGCGTTGGAATAAACTGCAGGAGGGTGGAAGGAGTTTCCAGGTGATTTATATCACCTTGCGATACCTTCAGTGGAGGTGCTCTGTGTAGGTGCCTCCATAGGGACAGGAAACACTGAGGGTGAGTGTGGGTGGTGGCCTTTTAAACTCTGTGTTCCTGCCCCTATAGAGGTCAAGGGTCATCTCTCCATGGTAGCCATCATGGTGGATGATAAGGAAAGAATATTAAATGCCAGGTGAAGGCACATTTAATACATATGGAACAAGATCACAGAAATATAGCGGCCAATATGGGGGAACTGCTCAAACCCCAAACACTGTAGCGTGTTTCTCATTGGGGGAGCAGTCCCACCGCATGTGGACTGCAGCAAACGACCATCCCCAGCAAAAAATGCGTACAATGGAGGATGCCGGCGCAGACCACATGCACCACAAAGGCATCCTACACACAACGGAGCATTGTGCGGATGAAAATATATAAATGTATAAAAAAAATTGAAAAAAAATGTTGCTTTTTTTTTTCTGTGATTTATATATTTCTGTAACAGCGAACAGTGAGACAAATTTCGGAGGGATGCCACCAGGCACTGGTTTGCTGAAAATTATTTTCGCATAAATGAAAATCACTTTCATATAGCTGCATATACTTATACATTGGGTCTGGAAGGCTGCTAATGTACTTTTTTCCACTGAACTAATCCCAGAGCATTGACTATACTTTTAAAATATTTTATCATTATAATTTTTTTTTCTCTGGACATATAGCCCAATACATGGGGGGTTTTAATATCATTTTAACACCATCATTTTTTCATAACCCCCTCTTTTTTTTATCCTTTTTCCTATCCACATTAAACTCTTATCTTTTTATCCAGTTTTTCACTACTATTCCCCTCTCCCTGTACATTGGGAGTGACCTATATTGAAATATGTTTTTTTTATCATTACTACTAGTTTTTTTTAACATACCTATACTATTCCTGTCTTTTGTTGATATCTGCTGGTGACCTGATATAGAGTGCCTGTCTTCCTAGTTTCCCATACGCCTGCATCTTCTGACTAGGGCGAGTCATTTCAGACACGTGCTCCTTGCATATTGTCCATACAGGAGAGCCACCGTATTTCCTTCTAAACAATTCAAATACATATGTTTTCACTTCCATGACAAGGATTAATACAACTTTTTTTTTCTCCACTCCTTTATTGGCGCTGACTCCTTGGCCTTATTTTGTTCCACTAAAGAGTTATTGGGACAGCTGCAGGGGCGTGCAGCATTTGTTTTTTGCTTTACTAAAAGATGTTGAATGCATTTTTTTTCGTTTAGCTATAGGTCAGCTAGGAATGTTGGTAGCCTGCACGATTATGTGCTCATCCATATATGTCACCTGCCTGTCATTCTGATGCACAGAAACTGTTTCGCTACCAGAAAGGACCTTCTATGCATGTTGCTGCACCTCATAGTGATGTACTGTACACCGAGATACATTTCCCCTAATGTTTAACTGCAGGCCGGCTAGACCTGATTTAACTCGCTTTGTGACTACCATATTTTTCGCCCTATAAGACAATAAGAAAAACATTTTTTTTTAACCAAAAGGTGTGCTTTTGGTGGGTTTTGAACTAATGGTGGTCTGTGGAGGTCACTGTTATGGGGATCTGTGGATGACACTGTTATGGGGATCTGTGGATGGCACTGTTATGGGGGCATCTGTGGATGACACTGTTATGGGGGATCTGTGGATGGCACTGTTATGGGGGATCTGTGGATGGCACTGTTATGGGGGATCTGTGGATGACACACTGTTATGGGGGATCTGTGGATGACACACTGTTATGGGGGATCTGTGGATGACACTGTTATGGGGATCTGTGGATGACACTGTTATGGGGCATCTGTGAATGGCACTGTTATGGGGATCTGTGGATGACACACTGTTATGGGGGATCTGTGGATGACATTGTTATGGGGGATCTGTGGATGACACTGTTATGGGGGATCTGTGGATGACACTGTTATGGGGGATCTGTGGATGACACTATTATGAGGGATCTGTGGATGGCACTGTTATGGGGGATCTGTGGATGGCACTGTAATGGGGGATCTGTGGGTGACACTGTTATGGGGGATCTGTGGATGACACTGTTATGGGAGATCTGTGGAGGAAACACTGTTATGGGGATCTGTGGATGACACTGTTATGGGGGATCTGTGGTTGACACTGTTATATATGTGTCATCCACAGACCCCCCACCCCATAACAGTGCCATCCACAGACCCCCACCCCATAACAGTGCCCTCCACAGATGTCTCCCATAACAGTGCCATCCACAGATCTCCCCATCCCATAATAGTGCCATCCACAGATGTCTCCCATAAAAGTGTCATTCACAGATCCCCCACACCCTACCCCATAACAGTGGCATCCAGATATACAGTCTGCAGTACAGGCATATAAAATCTCTAATTCAATTCAAGTTAATTAAAGATGCACCCTCACTTGTAATTAGGGTTGTTTCGGTATCGAACTTTTGATACCCAATCGATACTTTACGTCAGTATCGATTCGGTATTGGGATGTTCGTTTTTCGATACTAGACCGCGCTACTGCGCAGTCTAGTATCTCCTGTTATGGGAGGACACAGCGTGTGCAGCGCTCGGCACACGCTGTGTTCTCTGCAGCCATAGACAGTGAGGAAGGAGGGAGGTAGGGAATCCCTCCCTCCTAGGGCAGCGGCCGCCGGTGATTAGTGCGGGCGGAGGGACATGGGAGGAGAGAGTGCTGCGCCGGGCGAACGACAGCAGCCTCCTCCTTCTGTGTGCTCCTCCGTAAGCAGCCTGCAGCTCTGCTCCCGTCCTGCCCACACAATGATTATTAACCTTTAATACAGGAGGTGGGTGCCGGAGGTATCCGCCTCCTGTATCTGTATTAAAGGCAAATTATTGTGTGGGCAGTACGGACCCCCGTATTAAACTCAATGAGTGGTCAGGGCACCCTCAATCCCGCCCCCTCCCAGTATTAAAGTATTTAGAGCATTGATGGCAGTGGCCACTGGGTCCCCTCCATTGGTGGCAGTGGCAGTTCCCCATGGCAGCCAGGGCTTCAGTAGCGTCCTGGCTGCCATGGAAACCAATCGGAGCCCTACATTGCGATCGGGTTATCATGGCAGCCAGGGCACTACTGAAGCCCTGGCTGCCATGAGGCTCCCTGCTGCTGTGTGCACAGAGCACAGGGCAGCAGGGAGAGGTGAAGTCCTATTCACCATGACAGAGATCTATAAGGGTGAATAGGACAAGGGATAAAAAGATCCCAGGTTCTACCCCTAAGGCCTCATGCACACGACCGTTGTTTGATTCCGTGTCCGTTGCTCCGTTTTCGTGATTTTCTGTGGACCCATTGGTTTTCAATGGGTCCGTGGAAACCTCGGCAAATGCACCGTTTGTCCTCCGCGTCCGGTTATTCCAGTCCGTCAAAAAATATAACCTGTCCTATTCTTGTCTGTGAAAACGGTTCACGGACCCATTCAAGTCAATGGGTCCGTGAAAAATGCGGATGGCCATCCGCTTGTCATCCGCGTTCCGTGTCCGTTTTTTTGCGGATCCCTTGGCAGGCACTTGGGAAAAATTGTCAGCCTGTCTTTTGGTAAAATCTTTTGGGTCATGTCCGCTAAAAAACGGAAGACACACGGAAACACAACGGAAGGCAAAACGGACACAGATCACTGAACAACGGAACCCCTTTTGCGGACAGCATAAAAACGGTCGTGTGCATGAGGCCTAAGGGTATCGCCGATTCGTACTGACCTGTAGAGTTAAAATAACTGGTCAGTTTTATCGCACATCGAACATCGGAATTTAAAAACCCGCAAAACTGTGGTGGAATTGCTTTTTTTTGCAATTTCACCCCATTTGGAATTTTTTTCCCGCTTTCCACTACATCATATGCAATATTAAATGGTATTGTTGGAAAGTACAACTTGTCCCGCAAAAACAAGCTCTCATATGGCTATGTGAATCGAAAAATAAAAAGTTATGGCTCTGGGAAGGCAGGAGCGCAAAACGAAAATGCAAAAAAACCATCCGGTCCTTAAGGGGTTAATGCTGAACAGAGATCCATCTTTGTAGGCAAATTCGTTATCACCAAAGTCTCGAGGGACTTCAGTGAATAATTTCGGGATTTGATTTTTCAATTGGAAAACCATTTTAAAACTTGGATTCGAAGTTAGCTTCAGTACCGCGGTATCAGTTGGTACCGAGCCGACTGGATACCTGTTTTAAAATGGTTTCCCAGTTTAATAAACAAATGCGAAAGTTATTTATCAAAATCTCATGAGACTTTGGTGAAAACTCATTTCACCTGCCGGAGTTCATTTTAATGCTGTATAGAGACGAAAAATTTAGGAAATTATGAATCGAGAGGAAATTCAGTTTAATGGCAAATTGAATATTTCATAAAATTCGACCAAAATTCCACTTTTGAAGCTTCGCTGAACACTAGTAGGCAGGTAGCAGGAGTTTCAAGATGGCTGCAGTGGCATAATGATGGAAGCAGTTTAAGCCTTACAGAACATGTTGGAAGGGAGGCAGAAAGCAACAGTGGCAAGATGGTACACCTTCCACAAGACCAGATCTATTCATCTGCCTCAGCCGGAGAAGTGTGATAATCTTCCTGAATCCAGACTTGTTTCTTTTGGACAAAAGTGATGTTTTAGACAATGGTGAAGGACAACTTGGTCCATTTGGGCATCACCAAACCCCTTGATGACACTGGAAGCTGGGCAAGAAAAAGAGCATGCTGTGCCAGATTGGGCCGCTCTTCCTGTCTCCTGCCCAGAAATCCATGGGACTGGAAAAGTCATCCCTCGGCGCAAAAAAGGACCAGCCAGTTGGAGTTTATTAGCAATCTTCAATTCTTTATTTGTTATAGAAAACTTCATATCTCTTTTCCGGGAATAAGCTCCCTTCATCAGGTGAAAAAGTGCTTATGCTTAACATGAACAAGACAGGTTTTTATACATACACAACACCACATGTAAAGGTCACATGTGGGAGGAGGAAAAGGTGGGGGTGTAGGGAGGAGCTTGCAGAGAATTGCGCCTAGCCTGGATGGCAGGTGATGGGCGTTTCCATAAATTAATCTCAAAGGCCTCGTTCAAACCACTGGGATTCAGACAGTTCAATTTAATAATCCAGAACATTTTGCATCTTTTTAGAATTTGGCTAATATTCCTGCAGTCTTCCGATATTTTCTCAATGGGTGTTATTTTGAAGCCCGCAGTGCTCCCCTCATGGTGCTCTGCTGCATGGCGGAAGACAATTCTTTATATTCAATCTATACTTGTTGAGCCTACTTCTCACAGTTTGTATGGTGCAGCTAGCATATTACAGTCTGCAGGAACATTCTAGCAAATAAATTATATTCCGGGACTCGCAATTGAGGTGATCCCTGATGGGGAAAGAGTCACCTGTTGAATTGCTGCAGAAAGTGGAGGATAAACATATGGTGGAACAGCAGAGGCACCTGGGTACATTGCACCTGAAGCTGCCCACACGTGTACGGATATCATTCCCCCCAAAAGTATTGTTTTTTTTGGATATTTTGTTGGATCTGAGTTTGCTTGGTGCTAGGACAGCTTTCAAGGTTTTAGCCCTTCTGAATGTGAGAGGCGGTCGAGCTGGTATATTCTTCTTCAGATATGAGTCTTTTTCCAATATGTGCCAGTGTTTGGATAGTATATTTCTAATGGTGCTGTGATTATTACCGTATGTAGTAATGAAATTCATGTTAAATTCCTTTTTGGCAGTATCTTGTTGGTTTTTCTGTTTTTTATTTATTGTTTTTTATTTGTACAGGGCTTGAGGTCAAAATTAATGAAAGCTATGAGAAGCTATTAAATCACTTTGAACACCCTGCGTACACGAGATTTGACAATATGGACATGTCTCACGTCATTTCACAGGAAAAAGACGTGTTAAGCAAAAAAGCCAGTAAATTCACCAGAGATAGAAATGATTTTATCTCTGGCAATATCAAATTCTGGATTAAAGAGACACCCACACAAAAAAAAACACATTACCTTCACACATACCCAGCAACTCCAGAGCACCCCCACTGGACACCACTTCCATAAAGCCAACCACAGGACAGCATAAAGGCTCCCTACACAACACACGTAACAGAAGCGCCACTTTCTACAATAGCTCCAAATGGCTTATCAACAATAACAACAGACATGGCCAAAAGGCCACTCACCTCCAAGGAACACAAGCCCCTTACAAGACCAGAGAGAATTTCCATATATTAAATAGAAGAGTACCAAGGACCATTCGCTAACCAGGTACCCCAAACATCCAATTTTTCACCCCCTCAGCCTCCCCCACAAACTTGTGGAAGGCACACCGAAACTTCCACTAGTGCCCAATCCAGAAGCGGTAAGGGGTCACCACCCACCGTCCCCCATTCCTCCTAATCTTTTCGACACTGAGACTATGTCCAAATGTGGCCCTTTGGATTTCCCACCTACCACATTTGTCGCCCCAGACCTAGACAAGCAATATGTCTCACCTGAGGTTCCAGATAAATCCAGTACAATAGGTACCTCATCCCCCTACAGTCCGTTAGACTTAGAGGCGGACTCGCTCATCACGTTACATGTCATCTCCCCTACGCAACCCTCAACATCCTACGGCAAGAACCTTTTGGACCCTCTGAATTTGCCCACCCACTTTCAGACAGACCAGCCAAATAACACTCTTAACACACTCAATAACACTTATTTACCACTGGCCCGGTTTCTTTTTTATCCCTTCCCCAATACTAACTCCCAACACAGTATACCCAATATTAAAAAGCCCGAACAAAGTGACAATTACGAATTGCTTCCACCCCCTGGGCCAAAGACAAGCAAAAAGAAAAAATGCAGACGAGAATGCAGAGGGGGCAAAAATGAAGGCAATAAGAAAAGAATAGAACAACCAAACAGTGGGAGTAATGAAATAAAAATATTCAATCTACCATCACATATACTCACCAGTGAGAAGCACTCCCTGGTCGAGGGGCCTTTCTTTTTGCCCCTCGACCAACACTGGGGGCTTTGAACTATTCATATAAGAGGCATTTCGAAATAATGAAAAAATCCGAAATATCCCCAAAAATCCAGAACCAGCGAAAAAACACTGGATCAAGTAGGTACCACCCAAAAAAAACCTTGCCCTCTATACAAACACACAGGCCTAAAACCAGCATCGACCTATTACCCTGTCCATCACAAAGGGAACTTTATTAACACATTTTACAACATGCTAAAGAATAAGTTTCGCAGTTTTCAACCCAAACCGGTTCCAAATGGCAACCTAAACAAGAAAGAAAAAAATGCCTGAGAAAAGATTACAGGAGAATAACAACAACGCCATTCGCAATGCCGAAAATTGGGGGGAGAATGTTATCCAGGATAGGGCATATTACATTAGGGAAGCCACCCGCATTTTGTCGGACACCAAATACTATTTACCACTAGAAACAGACCCTTCTGCTGATTACAAATTGGGATTCTGGGCCCTAATAGAACCTGCTTCTCACATATTGGACAAAAAGAAAAAGAATTTATACTAATACCTGATCCAACAATGCCCTTATTTTACCACCTGCCAAAGATCCATAAAAGCAATAGCAATCCACCGGGTCGACTCAATTATATCTGCCATCTCGCTTACCTGTAATCTATCCGAATATCTGGATGTCCTGTTGCAAAATATGTGGTGACGTTACAGTCTTATTTGAGGGACTCCACCTCTCTAATACTGGCTTTGAAGGATTTAGAGTGGAGCGACTCATGCCATTGGGTCACTTTGGATGTAACAGCTTTATATTCAAACATTTCCCACGAACTCGGTATTGTGTCAAGTGGTACCTTGAGAATGACCTAGAGATACCGGAAGAACAAAAACTGTGTATTTTAAACAGTATTAGATTCATCCACACACACAACCTCTTTACTTTTGAGGATACATTATACCTACAAAAAGGGGTACCGCGATGGGGACAAAATTTGCGCCGAGTCTAGCAAACCTATTTATGGGATGGTTCGAGGAGGAATGTGTATATGGATCTAAATGCTGGACAGAGATATATCTGAGATATATCGACGACTTAATATTTATATGGAGGGGTGAGGAAACTTCCATTATTTCCTTAATTGATGAATTAAACGTGACAAATTGGGGAATCAAGCTATCAAGTACATATAACACACAATCAATAGAATATCTTGACCTAGAACTTAGTTTGGCAGGTCGGGAAATAATAACAAGGACTTATTTCAAACAAGTACCGTATTTTTAGCTTTATAAGACTGATTATAAGACGCACCTAGGTTTTTGAGGAGGAAAATAAGAAAAAAAGATTTTGAACCAAAAGGTGTGCTTTTGGTGGGTTTTGACCTAATGGTGGTCTGTGGATGACACTATTATGGTGGTCTGTGGCTGACACTGTTATGGGGGATCTGTGGCTGACACTGTTATGGGGGATCTGTGGCTGACACTGTTATGGGGGATCTGTGGCTGACATTGTTATGGGGGATGTAGGAGGAGGAATGTATATATGGATCTAAATGCTGGACAGAGAACATTGTCTTCTATCGGAGATATGTCGACGACTTAATATTTATATGGAGGGGTGAGGAAACTTCCATTATTTCCTTAATTGATGAATTAAACGTGACAAATTGGGGAATCAAGCTATCAAGTACATATAACACCCAATCAATAGAATATCTTGACCTAGAACTTAGTTTGGCAGGTCGGGAAATAACAAGGACTTATTTCAAACAAGTACCGTATTTTTAGCTTTATAAGACTGATTATAAGACGCACTCTAGGTTTTTGAGGAGGAAAATAAGAAAAAAGATTTTGAACCAAAAGGTGTGTTTTTGGTGGGTTTTGACCTAATGGTGGTCTGTGGCTGACACTGTTATGGGCGATCTGTGGCTGACACTGTTATGGGGGATCTGTGGCTGACACTGTTATGGGGGATCTGTGGCTGACATTGTTATGGGGGATATGTGGCTGACACTGTTATGGGGGATTTGTGGATGGCACTGTTATGGGGGATTTGTGGATGGCACTGTTATGGGGGACTGTGGGTGACTGTTATGGGGGACTGTGGGTGACACTGTTATGGGGGCATCTGTGGATGGCATGACACTGCTAGGGGGATTTGTGGATGACACATAGCATCTTATGCCATGTGTCATCCACAGATCTCCCCCATAACAGTGTCCCTGTTAAGTGTGAATGGGGGCCAGCATCTACTGTAGTTCTGTAATGGCAGCGGGGCTCAGTACAGTCACTGTACTCTATTGCACCGGGCCAAAGTGCGCTGACACTGATGTATCACCGCCGCTATGCTGCACAGCGGCCGGCGATACATCAGTTACAGTGCGGGAGGGAGGAGGGGCTAGGGGCAAGCATTTAGTCTTGTAATGGCAGCTGGGCCCGGTGCAGTCATTGTTCTCTATTGTACCGGGCCCCGCTCACTGTACTAATAGGAAGTATAACTGTAGCCAGTGTAATAATAATCTTCAAGTCTATTAACTGAAACTTGCTAAAGTCTAAGTAGCAGGCAGGAGGCAGGGCGGGCGGGCACTTGCAGCGTAACTCACTATGTCACGTGCCCGCACTGCCTGCTTCATTCACTCCACTTTTAGGGGAAAAGTGCATCTTAGAAAGTGAAAATACGGTAGCTAGTAACAGCTACCTCAACTATTCTAGTACACACTATAAAAAATGGAAGTTAAATATCCCATTCAGCCTGTTCAAAAGAATCAGGCGTAACTATACTTCTGATAATGACTTCGTATCCCAAAGCGAAATCATCCGGACTAGGTTTCTCCAAAAGGGATACCCCCAATGGTTATAGAGGCTGCAAACAGAAAAGCGAGCAGCCTATGCCAGGAAGAGTGTCTCAGAAAAACCAACAAAAACCAAGAAGATACCGCCAAAAAGGATTTTAACATGAATTTCATTACTACATACAGTAATAATCACAGCGCTATTAGAAATATACTATCCAAACACTGGCACATATTGGAAAAAAAGCCATATCTGAAGAAAAATATACCAGCTCGATCGCCCCACACATTCAAAAGGGCTAAAACCTTGAAAAGCTGTCCTAGCACCAAGCAAACTAAGATCCAACAAAATATCCAAAAAAAACAATACAATTGGGGGGAATGATTTCTGTACACGTGTGGGCAGCTACAGGTGCAATCTACCCAGGTGCCTCTGCTGTTCCACCATATGTTTATCCTCCTTTCTGCAGGGATCACCTCGATTGCGAGTCCCAGAATTTAATTTATTTGCTAGAATGTCCCTGCAGACTGCAATATGCTAGCTGCACCATACAAACTCTGAGAAGTAGGCTCAACAAGCATTTTTTCAGCACAGTGTCTCCCGCCATGCAGCAGAGCACCATGAGGGGAGCTCTGCGGGCTTCAAAATAACACCCATTGAGAAAATATTCGGAAAACTGAAGGAATATTAGCCAAATTCTACTACCCAGAGTCACGTGATCGGCACTTGCGGCCACATGACGCCGGGAGGCAGGTCCTTCCCTCCCCCTCCACAAGACATTGCGGAGCTCACTTGAGCCACAGCAGCCGGAGTTTTGCACCTCGGGTGTCTGAACATGTGATCCTGGGGCCTGTGATCACATGACCCCCCCCCCCCCCAAGCAGCGCTCCAGTCGTTCTCGTACATATATATAATATAAAATATATTAAACAGTTTAAATAATAACCTGCAGGCACCTCTCAAGGGATGCATCCATCCCTCCCAGCCACCCAGGATGCAATTTTAGGCATTTCTTTAACTTCTGCTGATTAAAGATCAGGGGCAAAACCTACACCCCCACCCTCATGAATTTCTTTAACTTCTGCTGATTAAAGATCAGGGGCAAAACCTACACCCCCACCTTTCCTCCTCCCACGTGACCTTTACATATGGTGTTGTGTATGGATGAATACCTGTCTTGTTCATGTTATGCATAGGCATTTTTCACCTGATGAAGGGAAGCTTATTCTCGGAAACACATTATGAAGTTTTCTGCAACCAATAAAGAATTGAAGATTGCTAATAAACTCCAACTGGCCGGTCTGTTTTTTGTGCCGAGGATGACTTTTCCAGTTCCTTCATGACAGTCCTCCTTGAGTTTCCAGGCACCTTTAACCAAGGAATTCTACATCCGTGCCTGCACAACGACCGCATCTGGGGAACGAAAAATCTTTCCCAATACGCCTACTAACAGTGTTATGCCTATACTCTAGCACAACACCCTAAGGTGTGCCTCCAATTGGAATACCTTCTACTACTCCGTACATACGCTTTTTACCCTATGATGCGCCTTTCTTTGTTTATTGTTTAGTAAACACAAGCCTGTATATGTGATTGTCAGAAATCCATGGGGTCAGGAACAGGGTATGCACCAGAGACTGGCCAGAGAGTAGGTAGGCCTGAACCTAGGCATTGAGGCAGAAGCTCTGACTAGCCTCAGCGTGGCGCTATATATGGAAAAACTGCTCCATCATGCTGAGGAGTCTGAACTGGCTGCTGTGGCTACTGCTGCTTGTGATGGCAGGAGAAATGGACTCTAATGTGGGTGGAAAGGAGCCTCCTTTGAGACACACAGGTGGCAGGCGTCTGCTCGCTGAAAGCAGCAGCAAGCGGCGTACACAGTGTTTCCTGGTAATAACATAATTTGTTCTCCTTTTGAAGAGAGCAAAATATTCCCCCATTTTGCTTTGATAGTGAGGGTCTAAAAGGATGGCTATCCAGTAATGATCAAACTGCTTGATGTCACCGATCAACCAATCACTGCGTAAGCAAGAGGATAAAACACCATTCTGGCCAGCATGCCCGAGGAGTTAGTTCTCTCTAGCTCCACTCTCCCAAAATTAGATGTCCTGGGTGGTGCCATCCTCATCATCCTCTTGCTCCTCAACCTCCGATGTTATCCTCCACTACCCTGCATACTGTAAGACACGTATATGCTGGTTTTGAAAACTTAAACCAAATAAAAACAAAACATTGTGGAAATGAAACATACATTTTTGACTAGTACCGTATTTTTCACTCCCATAACACACATTTTTTCCCCTAAAGAGGAGGAAAAATGCTGCAGGGTCTTATTAGGCGAATACTAATGAACGCTTTCATTATGGAAGTGCTCATTAGTACTGGAGGACCGAGAAGCGGTGAAGGCTCTATACTAACCGCTTTCCTGATCCTTGGCTGTTGGCTTACCTGTGGCTACGCACAGCGTGAGTGCGCTCTGTGACCTCACACTGTACATGTCAGTTCACAGCACAGCTGGCGGCAGGAGGAGCAGGAGGCGCGCAGGAGGTGACGAGAGGCAGCATCCGGAGCAGGAGAGGTGTTTTTTATTTTATTTTATCTGACCTAAGGAATGGGGCTGATGAGCGGCTGCTGTAGGCTGATATGAGGCAATGAGGGCTGATGAGAGGCAATGTGACTCTTATGTCTGATTGGGGGTCATTCACATTGGGGTCTGAGCTGAGGCTTTTTTGGGGTCTTACAAACATTGGGAGTCTAATTGGTGGTCTGACCTGAGGTCTAATGAATTTTTTTTTTCTTATTGTCTTCCTCTAAAACCTAGGTGCGTCTTATCGGGCGAAAAATACGGTATGTTACCTTATCACTCACAGATGTTGTCTTCTGCTACCTTACTTTTTCTAAGACACATGTATGCTGTTTTCCTAAAGTTAAACCAAAATAATGTATTAACTATATGAAGATGCCCTGAGACAGAGTTCAGACTAGTATTTTAGGTCTTTTCACTGAGTATTCATATGCTATATCTATTGTCTCAATACGATAGGTAGCTTTGAGATTCTGCAGCAGCAAAAGTTGTGCTAGGAGTCACTCCCAGCCTCAGCTCCTCACTTCTCACTCCCTGGCTGACAGCTGTTCCTACTCTACGAAAAGAAAATCTAATTGCCAATTTTCTTTTCTAATTCTATCCTCTCGCTTCAATGTATCTGACAGTAGAATACAAGCTTGATTGTGACTTTTAAAATTCCCCTAAAATCATTTTTCTGTCAGACCCTGCAAGACCCATCAACCCTCATTCCCAGCCCAACTCAGAATGAAGTTCTTCTGTTTTTACAAGGACCTCTCCCTGCATGCTGCAACACTGATTGGCTCATCCAGGCTGTAGGCTTGGGAGCCAATCAGAGCAAGCCACACCCGCACTTCCTCTTAGGCCCCTTGCAGGTGAGCGTTCCTCCCGCAGCAAGTCAGCAACACAGCTCCCGGCCTGACCTCCCAGCACTGGACGGGATTTACATAGCATCATATTGATTTATGATGCTCTGTAACCCTAACAGTTCTGGAATGTATTGGATAACACTGGCATCATGCTGTCACTGTTATCCAATGCATTCCAGAACTGTAAGGGCTACACAGCATCACAAATCAATATAATGCTATGTAAATCCCTTCAGTGCTGGGAGCTCCCTGGGGACTCGCTGCGGGGGAATGCTCGCCTGCAAGGGGCTTTAGGGTCATGTGATCATCCTTCTTCCTACCTAGTGCTTTTTCCTGCTGACATGTGCAGTAAAATAGCACTGGGCAACATTTTATTGGATTTTTCCGGAACAAACCTAAAAAGCTTCAGGTTCGTCTTCCAGCCAAAATGTTGAGATGCTTATAACCAACTCAGTTTATTAAGAACTGGTTCACTTATCTCTACTACAAATATATACAACATGCTTTACCAACCTTAAAGGGGTTGTTTTACTTTGGCAAGTGGCTTTTTATCATGTACAGGAAGTTACTACAAGCCACTTACTAATATGTTGTTATTATCCATATTGCTTTGCTGACTGGATTCATTTTTCCATCACATTATACACTGCCCGTTTCCATGTTTACAACCACCCTGTAATCCAGCAGCAGTGACCGTGCTTGTACACTGTTGGTAAAAGCACTAGCTTATGTGCACAACAACAGTCCCAGCCACCAGAGAGGCTGGCACTTTTTCCTACTGTGGAAGACCACTGCTGATGGATTTCAAGGTGGTCTACAACCATGGCAAAGGCAGCACTATGGATAGTAACAATACATTAGTAAGAGCCTTGTATTAACTTCCTCTACATAATAAATATGATTTGCTGAAGTGAGACAACCCCTTTAATACAGCTGAAACCCCCTGACACAGCTACACTTTTTACACTTTCTTATCATCATACAGGTTGGCACTGGATCACATGTGACTCACAGATGTTATTTATGTAGTTATATGAGGATCAATTAGGCCACTACGAATGATTGTTACTTTATACTATATCTTTTTTATCACTTCAAATATTATTTTGATTCAGTATTTCCTCTTTTTGTAATCTGCACTTACTTGCACTAAAGGCATCACTTTATATTGCTTTATACACTTAATCATATCTACTATAATGATTTGGATATGCACTTTCTGTGTGTATTTATATATAGATTGTTTGAATTCACATTTTCTTGAGAATGGCTCTAAAGTTGAGCAGAAACGTCGCGTCCACATGGGTGAAAAAACTCTTTTCATCTTTTCATTTATTAGAGAGTGCTGCATGTTTGCATTTTTACACTTTTTATCAGTGAAACATAGGTTTAAGAGCTTAATGTTAAACAAGGTCATTACACACCTCTTGAATGGATTTGTCCATACAATCTGAACTTCTTCAGACCAGATTTTAACCTTCTTTCTTCACATACTATACATACACATGATTACTTCCTTGTGTGAGCTTTTAGATGTTTCCAAAGACCTGATTTCTGAATAAAATATTTCCCACATTCTGTACATATATATGGCTTCTCCCCTGTATGAATTCTCTGATGTTGAACAAGATATGATTTCAGACTAAAACACTTCTCACATTCTGGGCATGGAAATGGCTTCTCTCCTGTGTGAGTTCTCTGATGTTGAACAAGATGTGATTTACGAATAAAACATTTCTCACATTCAGGACATTTAAATGTGTTCTCACCTTTGTGAATTCTCTGATGTTTAATACGATCGGATGCATCACTAAAACACCTCTCACATTCAGGACATGAATATGGCTTCTCTCCTGTGTGAGTTCTCAGATGTTTCACCAGTTGTAATTTTGAAGTAAAACATTTCTCACATTCTGAGCATGAATATGGCTTCTCTCCTGTGTGAATTCTCTGATGAATACTAAGACTTGCTTTAGAAGTCAAAAACGTCCCACATTCAGGACATGAATATGGCTTCTCTCCTTTGTGAATTTTTTGATGTTTAATTAAATTTGATTTCTCAGTAAAAGACTTATCACATTCAGGACATGAAAATGGCTTCTCCCCTGTGTGAGTTCTCAGATGGTTAACAAGATTTCCTTTGCTAGGAAATTGTTTCTCACATTCTGAACATTTAAATGGCCTTTCACCTTGGAAAATATTTATAGATTTCTTTTCAAAATGTTTGCCACGTTCAGATCTTGAAGACATTTCACCCAGTCTATGTCCAGTTCTTTTATTGACAAGTCGTGCTTGATTATCTTCTAATTCATAAGAGGAACTATGTCCCTGGTAGGCTCTTATCCAATCTTCACCTTGAAAAAAAAAAAGAAAATTTTTATGTGGATTTTTTGCTACAAATTAACACATTTTATCAATAATACACATTGGTAAGAGCTCCATGCAACACTGTATTGGTACACACACTAATTGAGTGTTCTTGTATGGAGATATTTTCTTTTATACATTCAGGGACTCTATTTTTGTATTTTATATCTTTAGCGCTTTGGTTGATTATTACTCTTACAGACCAGTTTATACTCACATAAAAGTTTTTGCACTGTAACATTATTTGTATATAAACTTTTATTTTTATCCATGTGCTATGCCATGGTATCCAGAGCTAGTATCAGGATAGGAACCTTAAAAGAAAAAAATACTGTAGTTGCTTATTATATGACAGACTAAAGCTATATGAGCATCTTGATGCATGTTTTGATACAGCTGAGCTCTCCGCATTTCTCCCATGCAGCCAGCTCTTCCTCCTTCTACACATCCAGGTTGTGGGAGTGTCAGCAGTTATCTCTGTATCCTCCTACTGCCCCTCCCAGCACTGCTGCTCCACGCCCCCTACTGCTTTACCTCTGATACTTCCCTGCCATACCCATTACATCATCATCCACAGCCCCTTCCTCATGGTACAGCATGGAGTCTTCTGTGTATTTCACCTTCCCATCAGCCTCCTATGCTCTCTGTTATTAGCCACTTTATACAGGTGAAACTCGAAAGATTAAAATATTGTGCAAAAGTTCATTTATTTCAATAATGCAACTTAAAAGGAGTTAAAATTAGAATATTGTAAAAGGTTCAATATTCTAGGCTCAAAGTGTCACACTGTAGTCAGCTAATTAATCCATACCCCCTGAGCAAAGGGCACCTCAGATTGTGATTTTGGGGTTTTCTTATAATCATAATCATCCAAATTATAACAAAGAAAGGCTTGAAATATCTCGCTTTGCATGTAATGAGTCTATCTCATATATTAGTTTAACCATTTTAAGTTGAATTACTAAAATAAATGAACTTTTGCACAATATTCTAATTTTTCGAGTTTCACCATTAGACAGAAAAGGAAGGATCTGCAAGTTCCCAAGCACTTTACAGAATCTGGACATAGGAGAAAAAAATCAGAAATGTAGGATTATTGACTATATCCCTCCACTTAAAAGGGGAGAGGACAGGGGGCTCTCCTCAAAAGAAGAGATCTTTAATAGTTATACAAATGGAACACAAGAAACTTGTATGGATTAAATGTGGAATTTTAAGATGAGGGCTGATAACTGAAGGTCCTCTGCAAAACAGTTCTTGTTAGGTATTATGGTCTATTCCTGCTCTTGGGGGAGCAGTAAAAAATGTGCTTTACAATTAACCAAATTGATATATTAAAGGGGTTCTACAGTAATTTCTGCTGATGATCTATCCTCTGGATAGATCATCAGCATCTGATCGGCAGGAGTCCGACAACCTGGACCCCGCCGATCAGCTGTTTGAGAAGGCAGCGGCACTGGCAGTAGCGCCGCGGCCTTCTCGCTGTTTACCGCAGGCCCAGTGACGTCACAACTTGTATCACTGGCCTGGGCAGGGCTAAGCTTCATTCGAGTGAATGGAGCTTAGCCGCGCCCAGTGCCGCTGCCTTCTCAAAGCTGATCAACGGGGGTCCCGGGTGTCGGAACCCTGCCGATCCAGAGGATAGATCATCAGTTTGAAATTACTGCAGAACCCCTTTAAGTTACTCATATAACTTTTTTAAATCTCTCTTAAAGAGAACCAATTTGACATAGCCAAACAATCAGCAAGGCTATGCCTACATCTGGGCTCTTGTACTTATTTTTGATTTGACGTAGTAGTAGTTTGTATTTTTAGTAATGTGATGTATAATCCATCCGAGCACTGGATTTTGTTAATCTGGTATTTGCTACATATTTGTACCTATTTTATTAGGGCCGCAGGAGAATTTTATTTATAAGGTGTGCATTGACTGAAATATGGTAAGTTGTAAAGACATCTGTCATCCGTAGTTCCCTTAATATGGTTCAGTGGGAGACGTGGGAAATAAATATGTGCCCTAGACTATCCTTCTCCCTGAGGAGTGGGGACTTCTCCCATGTGTAATGGGGGTAGTCCCCATCAATCGGGTTCATGGGTTCTATGAGTTTCCCTTATGTTACTGGATTGTACAGCGCACAATATCTTAATTCTGGAGACAATCTCCACACAATATACATTGATGCTTATTTTTGGCCATTTGGCTGCTTACCTTGGACTCATAAATGACCCTGTAATCAATAGTAATATTATTTTCTGTCTCGATATGAAAAGTCTGTTTTTCATTAAATGACAGAGGCTCATGCGCAGAGATACCTTTCATGCAGAATGTTAATCTCTAAAACTCATTAACCCTTGAGGCATTGACCTGTCTAGTGTATTGGAATAGAAAATATAAATAATTCTGGTCAGTTAGGATTCTCATCCTCCACTTATCTTTCCACATTAAGTTCCCTATCTATAGGTCTATAAATATTGGGGCAGACACAATTCTAATATTTTTTTGGCTCTATACACAACCACAATGGATTTGAAATCCAAACAAGATGTGCTTTAACTGCAGACTGTCAGCTTTAATTTGAGGGTATTTACATCCAAATCAGGTGAATGGTGTAGGAATTACAACCGCTTGCACATGTGCATCCCACTTATTACGGGACCAAAAGTAATGGGACAATTGGATTCTCTGCCGTTCCATGGCGAGGTGTGTGTTATTTCCTCATTATCCCAATTACAATGAGCAGATAATAGGCCCAGAGTTCAATGTCACGTGTGCAATTTTCAGTTGGAATCTGTTGCTGTCAACTCTCAAGATGAGATCCAAAGAGCTGTCACTATCCATGAAGCAAGTGCTCATTAGGCTGAAAAACAAAACAAACCCATCAGAGAGATAGCAAAAACATTAGGTGTGGCCAAAACAACTGTTTCAAACATTCTTAAAAAGAAGGAACGCACCGGTGATCTCAGCAACACCAAAAGACCCGGAAGACCAAGGAAAACAACTGTGGTGGATGACCGAAGAATTTTTTCCCTGGTGAAGAAAACACCCTTCACAACAGTTGGCCAGATCAAGAACACTCTCCAGGAGGTCGGTGTATGTGTGTCAAAGTCAACAATCAAGAGAAGACTTCACCAGAGTGAGGGTTCACCACAAGATGGAAACCATTGGTGAGCCTCAAAAACAGCAAGGCCAGATTAGAGTTTGCCAAACGACATCAAAAAAAGCCTTTGCAGTTCTGAAACAACATCCTACGGACAGATGAGACCAAGATCAACTTGTACCAGAGTGATGGGAAGAGAAGAGTATGGAGAAGGAAAGGAAGTGCTCATGGTCCTAAGCATACCGCATCATCAGTGAAGCATGGTGGTGGTAGTGTCATGGCGTGGGCATATATGGCTGCCAATGGAACTGGTTTTCTTGTATTTTTCAATGATGTCACTGCTGACAAAAGCAGCAGAATGAATTGTTAAGTGTTTCGGGCAATATTATCTGCTCATATTAAGCCAAATGCTTCAAAACTCATTGGACGGCGCTTTACAGTGCAGATGGACAATGACCCAAAGCATACTGCAAAAGCAACCAAAGAGTTTTTTAAGGGAAAGAAGTGGAATGTTATGCAATGGCCAAGTCAATCACCTGAGCTGAATTTGATTGAGCATGCATTTCACTTGCTGAAAACAAAACTGAAGGGAAAATGTCCCAAGAACAATCAGGAACTACAGACAGGTGCAGTAGAGGCCTGGCCGAGCATCACCAGGGATGTCTATGCGTTCCAGACTTCAGGCTGTAATTGACTGCAAAGGATTTGCAACCAAGTATTAAAAGTGAAAGTTTGATTTATGAGAATTATTATGGTCCATTACTTTTGGTCCATTAACAATTGGGAGGCACATATGCAAACTGTTGTAATTCCTACACCGTTCACCTGATTTGGATGTAAATACCCTAAAATTAAAGCTGATAGTCTGTAGTTAAAGCACATTTTGTTCGTTTCATTTCAAATCCATTGTGGTGGTGTATAGAGCCAAAAATGTAAGAATTGAGTCGATGTCCTAATATTTATGGGGCTGGCTGTATTTATCTACCCCCCCTCCTTATACTAATTTACCAAGTGCCATCTATCTTGTGTAATATCTATTATATTTTTTTAATATCTTATCAAAACCAAACATTTTTTATCCAAAACCTTTTTAAATTCACAGGAAAGATCGAGGGGAGCCAGAGTAAAAAAAAAAAAAAATGAAGTCTGACAACTGAACGACTACAAACAATAAAACAAAGCAACAAAAGAAAATACTGAGAAAATAACTGATAGGAAAGCAATTCAAGGAGCTATAGATGCATCTTAATATAATAATCTCATATAGTAGGATTTTGGGGTGCAGCCCATTTAGTCCAAACCCAGGTGAATTGGGTTGTAGCTGTAATAGTTTTCTGTATTCTAGCCAGATATTTATAGAGAACCTGTCACCACAAAATGTAATACAATCTATGGGCAGCAAGTCATACAGCAGGACGAGCTGGGCAGATTTATATATAGTTTTGTGGGAAAAGATTCAATAAATGTGTCATTTATACATATAATCTTTTTCTAGAATTAAGACCATGTACAACGAACAGAGGGAAACATCAGAAAAAAGTGGCTGATTTCTTTGACAACACACCACACCTGTCCATAGGTTATGTCTGGTAATGAAGTTTTACTTTTACAGTAAATGTGTCAGGATTCCAATACTTCATTCATCCTAAGGACGATGAAAGTAAAGGAGCTACTTTGTTAATCCTAAAAACACCTTCACTTTACATTCTATATCAGAAATCGTCCTAGGGCAGCAGGTCCTGTAATGGAGCTCCCCACCTGCCAAATTCCAACAATTTCAACATTTCAGTAGACCGCCACCTGATGTGCCACAAGTCTTGAGATCTGGTAGTTATTCTGTAGACTTTACACACATACATCTTATCCCTCCTGAATTCTCTGATGTTTCGCAAGACTTGATTTTAAACTCTTATCGAAATCGGGACAGGAATATAATGAACTCCTGTGTGAAATCTCTGATGTTTCAAAAGACTTGATTTATCTCTAAAACCTTGGCCACATTCAAGATATAAATATGGGTTTTCTCCTGTGTGAATTCTCTGATGTATCTCAAGACAGTTTTTATGACTAAACATTTCCCACATTCAGGACATGAAATTAGCTTCTCTCTTGTGTGAATTCTCACGTTTCTCAAGATGTTCTTTACGAATAAACCACTTGCCTCATTCTGTACATGAATAAGGCTTCTAATCTATGTGAATTCTTTTGTGGGTCTCAAGATTATGTTTACGACTAAACCACTTCCCATATTCTGAACATGAGTATGGCTTCTCTCCTGTGAGCTTTCTCAGTTGTTTAAGACGACTTGATATCAATGTTTTTTCACTTTGTGAAATTTTTTGAATTTCCTAGTGAATAAAAAGATTTGATTTATTTTCAAAATCTTTCCCATATTCCGAACTTCCAGACATCTCAGGCAGTTTATGTCAAGCTCTGTTATTGGTAATTTGTGATCTGCTACTTCATAAAAACTAAATAAAAATTAGATATCTATGAAAGGTTCTCAATTAGTCTTCACCTGGAAAAGGAAATTTTAGATAAAGAGGTTCTTTTATTTTCTAAATACACATAAAAAGTACAAATAAAATATCTGGCAGTAACATGCAACTAACTGCATTTATAAAAGAAATGCACCAAAGTTATAAATATTAGCTGATAAAAGGTGTTAAATGCATTAACCCCTTAAGTACTGGGCTATTTTCTGTTTTTGCATTTTATATTTTTTACTCCCTGCTTTTTCATGTATTGCAAAAGGTGGAAAGTCAGTTTCCAGTTATGACAGGAGTTAAATGGAGACATACACAAGTGACATTACAGACAGATATGACACATATAGGGCGAATTAGGACCAGCGTTTTAGACGCCGATCTTAATACCCCTGCGCTGGCGTTTGATGCACCTAACAGCCTTAAATCTACGTCAGCTCCCTTGCTGGTATAGGTTTAGATCATTTCTAAGCCAACGCTTCGCAAAGAAAAGGTTAAATCAAATGCCCTTTTTCCAAACCATACCACCCCCACTTTTTAGAACTGGTGTACAAGGGGAAGAAGGTGCTGATTTGACCGCAAATCCCCTTTGCAATCAAATCTGCAACAGATATATGCCAAAAAGTGGAGTATATCTAATCATAAATTACCCCCATAGTACCTATACACAGCACAAGTTACAATATCTTATAATTCCTTCTACTTACAGTCAGTTCAGTGACACTTACCAGACATGGACCCTCCACACACTCAGGACTTGACCTCCAGTCAATAATCCAAGTGAATTTCAGTGGTACATTCCAGCTTTCTGAGCCATGCTTGGGTCTTTTATACCCCTTTGGTGGCTATAGCTATCTGCTCCTCCTCTTCCCCCAGGAGACGCCCAGTCCCACCTTCATATTCAGTGAAACCTTTCATCACCAGATCTGGCTTCCCTCATTACCATATACAATGGAAGAATAATGGTGCCACCTCCTCATCAACCAGTTTAGCATTTTCTGGCCTCCTGAGATGGTCCTTCATTTACACATTGTATTTGCAGGGTAGAGACCTATTGTTCACACTCCTCTTTAGCATCTGTAAGAGATTCCTGGGAAACTCCGAGACCTTTTCATGTGAAAATCAGTGTAAACAATGAGCATTTTGCATCCTGATGAGATACATTCCATCCAGACTTACATCCACATGACTCTCCATCTATAATTCACATATACTGGATATAATATGGAGTATTTTACATAATGGATTATAAGAGTTTCTTATTTCCTACATATTCCACCAACAGGGTGAATAACTTTGAAAGAATTAACTCTATATGACATCTTTAGATTGTTATTTTTCAGTAGTAAATGATACAATTTACTGAAACAGACTTGACAGGACAACCGTTCCTTCACAGTAATTATAGACCAGTTAGTTTATTTTCTGTTGTGGGAAAAATGTTTGAAGGACTCTTAAGGGACTATATACAGGAGTATGTGACTGTAAATAATATTATAAGTGACAACTAACATGGGTTTACCAAGGACAAAAGTTGTCAGACTAACTTGATTTGTTTTTATGAGAAGGTGAGTAGAAGCCTGGACAGAGGGGCGTCTGAGGATGTAGTGAGGTGAGTAGAAGCCTGGACAGAGGGGCGGCTACGGATGTAGTGAGGTAAGTAGAAGCCTGGACAGAGGGGCAGCTGTGGATGTACTGAGGTGAGTAGAAGCCTGGACAGAGGGGCGGCTACGGATGTAGTGAGGTAAGTAGTAGCCTGGACAGAGGGGCGGCTATGGATGTAGTGAGGTAAGTAGTAGCCTGGACAGAGGGGCGGCTGTGGATGTAGTGAGGTAAGTAGTAGCCTGGACAGAGGGGCGGCTGTGGATGTAGTGAGGTAAGTAGTAGACAGGACAGAGGGGCGGCTGTGGATGTAGTGAGGTGGGTAGAAGCCTGGACAGAGGGCGGCTGTAGATTTAGTGAGGTGAGTAGTAGCCTGGACAGAGGGGCGGCTGTGGATGTAGTGAGGTAAGTAGTAGCCTGGACAGAGGGCGGCTGTAGATGTAGTGAGGTGAGTAGTAGCCTGGACAGAGGGGCGGCTGTAGATGTAGTGAGGGAGTAGAAGCTTGCACAGAGGGGCGGCTGTGGATGTAGTGTTTTGGATTTTGCAAAGGCTTTTGATACTGTCCCTCATAGATATTTAATAGGTAAGGTAAGGTCTATAGGCTTGGAAAGAATAGTTTGTCATTGGATTGAAAACTGGCTGAAGGACCGTGTCCAGAGAGTTGCGGTCAATGATTCCTATTCAGAATGGTCCCGGGTTATAAGTGGGGACCCCAAGGTTCAGTGCTGGGCCCTCTGTTATTTAATTTATTTACTAATGGTATTGAGGTCGGGATTAATAGCACCATTTCTATTTTTGCAGATGACACAAGCTATGTAGTACTGTGCAGTCTATGGAAGATGTCCATAAACTACAAGCTGGCTTGGACACTCTGAGTGATTGGGCATCAACTTGGCAAGTGAGGTTCAATGTGGATAAATGTAAAGTTCTGCATCTTGGTAGTACACAAGTTTGCTCAACCCTACTCCTGAATTATTGAAAGACTTTCATCATCACATACTGAAGGTAAAAAACAAACAAACATAAAAATATAAAAATAAAAGCCAGACAAACTGCCTGTATTTATCATTGTGTAATTATAGGCGTTTCTGTTTTTACCTCTTCCCTTTCAATGCGTGTAAGCAGATATTTAATGCTCAGTGACATAGCTCTTGTGAGGGTCCACATTGCACCACTGACCACTATATTATACAGCTGGTATCCTGCTCTCGCTGACAGGATCATAGATAACTACAAACTTGACATGTTAACAATGTTAACACATGACATGGCCAATGATGACCCCACATCTAACTCATATCAAGCAAAGATTAAGCATCCTTTCTCACCTTATTACTCCCCCAATGATGGTGTAGCAATGTGTACAGTTACCAGTGAGAACCTGTCTTTAGCGGAGCTGATTAGGTATAATGTCAGTTTTACAGTAACTAATATAATATTTTGGAATGCAAAAGCATATTAAATGGGCATTTAGCAAAAATTGCTTTTAGTTTTCCAGAAAACACCTACAGCATATTGATGTAACAAAAACAGCAAATGTAATGGATAATAACATATTTATTTATGGATTATTAATACAAAAAAATAACTGCATATTTGACCCACATGGTAAGCACTGTAAAACAAAAATGACAAACTTGCGATAAATTCCAAACAATAGAATAAAAAGCCATCAAAAATAATAACATTCCTTACATTTCTGTGACACTTTTCAAAGTGTTCTATGTTTAAGGCAGAAAAGTGAGATTAGACCTGGGTTATGGCACATTTACTATGTGCACCCACCAGGTGGAACTCCACCTTGCACATGCTGGAGAGACTGTGCGAGCAGCAGCAGGCCATAGTGGAGTTTCAGCTTCAGCACGCACAGGTGAGTCGCTCTACGGAACAGCACCACTTCACCAACGAGTGGGCCTCCATGCGGGGACGCGTGCGCCGCTTCGAGTACTTCACCAATATGGATAGCGCAGATGACGATGTCCTCAGCATTACTCTCCCACTTCTATGCCTCCTTAAAAAGTCTTACGGAGATGATGGAAGAGGTGGTGGCAGAAGAGGAAGAGGAGGAGGCAGAAGGATCATTCCCCCGGTTATCAGGCCAGTCGTCCACATTTGGGTTCCTGCACCAACAGTGGGTACACAACTGTCCAGCCAGGGCACAGTTTTGGAGGAGGATGGAGAACTTATCCATAGCTTGGGCAGAGTAGAGAAGTATTAGTTCTGTTTGACATTTCCCAATGTTTTGGGGCCTCCCCCCAAACAAAAATAAAAAATACACAAAAAAGTGTTGCCTACCTGCATCACTCATCCCTAGAGAAAAATAATTGGACCTACGGTGGAATGCTGGATTGCACACAGCGTTATATCCATTTATTTACAGCCACATTGATGTGAATGGTTCTGCATACCGAAAAAAAAAAAAAAAACGGAACATGGGGAAAAAATAAGTTTGTGTAAATGAGCCCTTAGGCCTCATGCACACAAACGTATTTTGTTTCCATGTCCATTCCGTTTTTTTTGCAGATAGGATGAGGACCCATTCATTTGCGGACAGCACACCGTGTGCTATATTCATCCGTATGTCCGTTCAGTAGCCCTGCAAAAATTCTTATCTGTTTTGTGGACATGGATAGGCATTATTACAATGGATCCGCAAAGAAAACGGATGCCATAAGGTCATCATCCGTTTTTTTTTTGCGGATCTGCAATTTGCGGACAGCAAGACACATACGGTCATGTGCATGTAGCCTTACACTGTATTATAAAAGCAGTCATAAAGTACTTTATTTTTTGAGAAAGTCTTATACTTAATTGCCATTGATGCATCCATAATGATCCGTTTAATAAGATAGTGATAGTTTGGGAAAAATTTGATTTGCCATGTATTAGAATTTCCTTGCGCTTCATTGTAACCAATTTTTTTTTCTAAAATGGCTGATGCATCTGTTACAAAGTGAAAGTAAGAAGCCCAGGAACATGATATGACTCAGCCCTATGCAAAAGACTTATCTCAAATGTTCTCCGCCACTTCACTGTGAGCTGAGCTTAGGATGTGACTAAAGCTTATGCACTAGGGACATTGTTACAGAAAGAATATTGTAGAATATTCGAGAGGGAGAGTGCAGGGACATTGCAGGGAAATCTTAGGGAGAGTTTTTAGACACTGTAGGGAGGGCATAGGGAGACTGCAGGGACAGTGCAAGTTGTGTGAAATTGGCATGTTCATCTTGTTGAACTGCTGCCACAATCACCCTCTATTTGTTAACTTACATAGGGTCAGAGAAAAGACCTGCCTCGGGTGCCAAACACCTTAGGCACAACACTGTGGCCAACAGAGAGTTTCCTTGGCCCTCCAAAGAAACAGAAAGTGGCAAGAATGTTGGTGTAGCCAGCACAAGTAGCAGCAGAAAAAGGGGTGGTGGTAGCAGCAGCAACAGGCCAGGGCCGCCACTGTCTTTAAACGGTCGTGTTTTCACCAACAATCCAGCTGTACTGGAATGGTTGAATCACTCTTCAACATCACCTCAACATACAACAGATCCACAAAGCCAAGAATCGATGGGTTCTTCTGATACCACACCTAGTAGGCATGACCCAGGAACTGTCCCTATGCCCTCACCTACCCTGAATCTGCCTCTTGTTCTTGCTACTCCTTCTGCTAGACAAGTAATTTATGCCACCGGCTCCGCTTTCAGAGAGGATGACCTTTGTGTGGACATTCGGCAGTTACAGGCCATTCCAGACTTAGAGGAAAGATCCGCTGTGGACTCTTTCAGGCATGCAACTACCGATGATAACAGTCTGGTGGGAGCACATGTTGCAAGAGGTTAGGGACATGCACAAGAGACAGGTGAGGGTGACACAAGAGACTTGCAAACATATCTAGATGATGATGTAGCTGATTGCACATGGGAGCTGGGTAAAGAGAGGGCATCATCATTATCAGGGGCGAGGTGGCAATGTGTCAGTGAGACAGCAGGGTGGAAGCAATGCGAGATCTGGAGCCAAACGCAGGAAAGGTACACAGTCTGCTACTTGGGAGACTGTGAGGAACACACTAGCAGTGCACAAGTTCATAAAAGCAGCGGCAGGCAGTCATCATGCAGTGCTGGAGGTAAAGTGCCATACTCAGTAGTGTGGGAATTTTTACCAAGTTGCTGAGGGACGTTAGCATGGTGGTATGCAAGATTTGTGGGCAGAAGGTGAAGCATGGCAAGGGTGCTAATGTTGGCATGACAGCCATGCGTCAAAACATAGAGCGTCATTATAAAGTGGTGTGGGAAAAATGTTCCAGTCATTTAGGGTTATAGCCTGATTCAGCAACCATTGCATGTCCCATCAGCCCTCACTCCCGCAATCTGGGCTCGATAGCATCAGCAAAATTAAGCCGTCATCCCTTCCCATGGATTTCAATGTCATCTGTTGCTTCTGATACTCATCCTCCTACTGCTCATCACTTGTCTCGATAGCAATCGATGACCGAGGCGATTGCAAGACAACACTATGCGTGCACTCATCCAACTGCTCAGAAGCTGAAAGTGCACCTGGCCAAATTGCTGGTACTACAGTCCCTCCCTTCTCATGTAGTTGACTCTGCGCATTTCACAGAACTAATGGCTTGTGCCTACCCAAGGTGGAGAGTCCCAAGCCGAGCTTACTTTTTCAAAAAAGCTGTACCAGCCCTACACATGAATGTTGAGCAAAAAGTTTGCCAGTCCTTGGGTCTCTCGGTTACTGGTGGAGTTCAAGCCAGAGCTGATGTATGGAGTTATAACTATGGTCAAGGACAATATATTTCAAAGCCCACTGGGTAAATATCATTCCGGGACAGGCAGACCAGCAATTTGGCCTGATCAAGGCAATGCCAACTTCGCGTTGCAATCATGGGATTTCTGCAATATCCTCCTCATTCTCTACCTTGTCCTTACTCCTCACCTCTAGGCACAGTTCACAGAGGTCCTCCATTAGATCACCTGTGCACCCACGGTTCTGCACCTGGTGTGTCTTGGAGAACTGAGCCACATCGGGAGGAACTACTCTTTATTTTTTATTCTAAATGGGCATTTATTGCGATATATATCGTTATCGCGATAAATTTCTTAATATCATTATCATGGGAATATTTTTTATATCGCCCAACCCTAGACACGGTACCTCTCGCTTTTAGGGACATGAATGGGGGGCTGGTATAATAGTTATCCACACAGAGGTGGTAACCCTTATCCAGCTGTGGGTGCGGTAAGTCCCACACTATCTTCCACTAACATCTAAGCCAGGAGGGCATTGGGGGTTCAATCTGAGAGCCTTTCCTTCATACACCCGGAACCTATGGGTGTACCCGGAGGTCGTCTCACAGCTTGTACATTTTAATTCCACCACCATGACCACTTGCTTGGCAAGTACTGGCGGAATTTAAAATTGTGAAATGTACAATGGACTCGTCGATGCTAATTTATTTTTCTAGGGTGAACAGCTCTGCAGGTGATCCAGGTAGACGGTCAAATTGTGGGTCATTGAGGGGGGCAGTGTGCGTTATCTTTATAATGTAGGAATTTCAAAATGGTTTCAAACCTTGAGCAGGACACGGCCATATGGTAAACTGGAGTGCAGTACAAGATGTCTGAACTCCAATATGGTCTCATTTCGGGTTTTTCGACAAGTGCCATATGCAGCACAAGCCCCCAAAATGTCAAAAACTTGGCTGCATTTACTGGGGTCCAACCAAAGGGTCTTATGAGAATACAGGGGTTTTGGGCAATAAACTGCTGGGAGTATAAATTTGCTTGGGTCAGCATCAAATGTATAAAATCTTCAGAGAAAAGGATTTAAAAAAATCTGTGAATTTCAATTTCTGTGAAGCCCGCACAATCTGGATCCCAGAGTTTCCCACAGTTTCAGAGGCTTTTTACGGACCATATGCGGAACCATTCATTTCAACGGGTCAGCAAAAAAAAACTGAAGTTAATGCATGTACATTCCGTGTCCGTATGTCTGTTCCGCAATGCAGACAAGGATAGGACTGTTCTATTAGGGGCCAGCTGTTCCGTTCCGCAAAATACGGAATGCACACGGATGTCATCTGTGTTCTGGGCAGATTAGTTTTTTGCTAAATACATACGGTCGTGTGTATAAGCCCTTACTCGGTGGTGCCAAAAGAGAAAAAAATTCCGGCGCTAAAAACGGAACATAATCTACGCTTGCCAACTAATCAACGCTTGCCAGTCACAGCTCGCACACAGAAAAAGTGGCGCAGAGCACGAACAGACTGGAGTCCGCCAGATTGGAGGTGACATGGGCTGATGCAATCCGCCCCATCATACCACTGCCAGCGCTGCAATGGGCCGCTCTTACCAACTGGCCAATCGCACTGATCGCAGCTGCAGGGGCGGAAAAAAGCCTGCTTCTCCTCAGTTAAGATGGCTGCCTGAAGATCGGAGCAGTATGTCATTAACCATGACATATTAATATGTTAAGTTACGGGAAAGCATGTCATGTGTCGGAAAGGGGTTGGAATGACAACGTTTCAGGGGCGAGCAGATATGGGGGTGTAGGGTTGCGCCCGGACGGTTTTGTACCGGAACAGCCAGTATTTTGTTCTGAAAGCTGACATGGGTATATGTTGTACCGTCCCCTGTCTCCCACAGAGTAAGCGCTTCATACACAGGACACCACTGACATCAATCACTACCTCAGCGCTGCCCCCTGTAGTCTGTATACAAGTCCGACACCAGCAGCATCTTCAGAGATGAAGGACCTGTGATGACGTCACCGCCATGTGATCCCTGCAGGGGCGGAGCTCAGCAGTGCAGAGGAGTCCTGCTGAAGACCTGTGATGACGTCACCATCATGTGACCTGTGCAGGGGCGGAGCTCAGCAGTGCAGAGGAGTCCAGCTGAAGACCTGTGATGACGTTGCCGTCATGTGATCCCTGCAGGGGGCGGAGCTCAGCAGTGTAGAGGAGTCCTGCTGAAGACCTCCGATGATGTCGCCGTCATGTGACCCCTGCAGGGGTGAAGCTCAGCAGTGCAGAGCAGTCCTGCTGAAGACCTGTGATGACGTTGCCGTCGTGTGATCCCTGCAGGGGGCGGAGCTCAGCAGTGCAGAGGAGTCCTGCTGAAGACCTCCGATGACGTCGCCGTCATGTGACCCCTGCAGGGGGCGGAGCTCAGCAGTGTAGAGGAGTCCAGCTGAAGACCTCCGATGATGTCACCGTCATGTGATCCCTGCAGTGGGCGGAGCTCAGCAGTGCAGAGGAGTCCTGCTGAAGACGTGTGATGATGTTGCCGTCATGTGATCCCTGCAGGGGGCGGAGCTCAGCAGTGCAGAGGAGTCCTGCTGAAGACCTCCGATGATGTCGCCGTCATGTGACCCCTGCAGGGGGCGGAGCTCAGCATTGTAGAGGAGTCCAGCTGAAGACCTCCGATGATGTCGCCGTCATGTGACCCCTGCAGGGGGCGGAGCTCAGCAGTGCAGAGCAGTCCTGCTGAAGACCTGTGATGGAATTATGCGAGGAGAAGGGAAGACACATGAATTCAATGTAAGATATGCTGGGAGTTGTAGTCGTTTGCTCTATTGCCTCCCTCCCTGTAATATCCTCTGATACTAGATAGAAATGACCTGGGCATGCTGGGAGTTGTAGTCCTATCCTCCTAAACAGCTTCCTGTAATGTGCTCTATTACTTAATAATGGCCTAGATATGCTGGGAGTTATAGTCCTCTTATACCACCTACTGTAACGTGCTCTGATATTAAATAATGGCCTAGATATGCTGGGAGTTATAGTCCTCTTATACCACCTACTGTAACGTGCTCTGATATTAAATAATGGCCTAGATATGCTGGGAATTATAGTCCTCTTATACCACCTCCTGTAACATGCTCTGATATTAAATAATGGCCTAGATATGCTGGGTGTTATAGTCCTCTGCCCTTATACTTCCTCTGGTAACGTGTGCTGATATAAAATTATAATAGCCTAGACATGCTGGGAGTTATAGTCCTCTCCTTCTATAATGTGCTCTTAGATTACATAATAATGGCACAGACATGCTGGGAGTTATAGTCTCTCTTCTTATACCTGTGCTCTTAGATTACATAATAATGGACTAGACATGCTGGGAGTAGGTTTGCACCTGGCCAGTATTTTAGTGCACCTGCCGGTTATTTTTTCTACCCGCAGTAATAATTCCTATAAGGACCATTACTAATAAGGCTTCCATTGTGGGGCGCTCATCAGTACAGCCTTTAACCCCCGCCTCCACCTGTGTTAAGAAAAATAAAATCCTCACTTCCTCCCTTTGATGGCTGGAAGCTCAGGTCAGGACGCCATCACGCTGGAGCACTGGTCCTGTCCTTCCAGCCATCAAATGGAGGAGGTGAGGTATTTTTTATTTTTTTACACAAGCAGAGAAGGGGCATTATTAATATTGGGTGGCAGTAATCTAGGCATTAATATTACTGGGGCATTACTATTACTGGGGAAAATAATGGGGGCATTACTATTACTAGGGGGCACTAATGGGGGCATTAGTATTACTTGGGACACTAATGGGGACATTACTATTACTGGGGACACTAATGGGGACATTACTATTACTGGGGACACTAATGGGGACATTACTATTACTGGGGACACTAATGGGGACATTACTATTACTGGGGACACTAATGGGGCATTACTATAACTAGGGACACTAATGGGGGCATTACTATTACTGGGGACACTAATGAGTGCATTACTATTACTTGGGACACTAATGGGGGCATTACTATTACTGGGGACACTAATGGGGGCATTACTATTACTGGGGGCACTAATGGGGCATTATTCTTATTGGAGGCACAAAGGGGGCATTACTATTACTGGGAAAACTAATGGGGTCATTACTATTACTGGGGAAACTAATGGGTGCATTACTATTACTGGGGGCATTACTATTACTGGGGGCACTAATGGGAGCATTACTATTACTGGGGCACTAATGGGGGCATTATTCTTATTGGAGACACTAAGGGGGCATTACTATTACTGGGGAAACTAATGGGGGCATTACACCTACTGCATTTAGTGCACCTGCCGGTTATTTTTTTCTACCCGCAGTAATAATTCCTATAAGGACCATTACTAATGAGGCTTCCATTGTGGGGCGGTCATCAGTACTGCCTTTAACCTCTCCCCTCCCGTGTTAAGAAAAAACAACAACTCACCTTTTCCATTTGATGGCTGAAAGCTCAGGTCAGGACGTCATCACGCTGGAGCACTGGTCCTGTCCTTCCAGCCATCAAATGGAAGAGGTGAGTTTTTTTTTTTTTTTTTTACACAAGCAGAGAAGGGGGCATTATTAATATTGGGTGGCAGTAATCTAGGCATTAATATTACTGGGGGCATTACTATTACTGGGGACACTAATGGGGGCATTACTATTACTAGGGGGCACCAATGAGGGCATTACTATTACTAGGGGGCACTAATGGGGGCTTTACTATTACTGGGTGCACTAATGGGGGCATTACTATTACTGGGGCACTAATACGGGCATTACTATTACTGGGCGCACTAATGGGGGTATTATTATTATTGAGGAACTAAGGGGGCATTACTATTTTTGGGGCACTAATTGGGGCATTACTATAACTTGGGGCACTAATGGGGGCATTACTATTACTGGGGACACAATTGGGGACACTAATGGGGGCATTACTATTACTAGAGGGGCACCAATGGGAGCATTACTATTACTAGGGGGCACTAATGGGGGCTTTATTATTACTGCGCCCACTAATGGGGGCATTACTATTACTGGGCGCACTAATGGGGGCATTATTCTTATTGGAGGCACTAATGGGGAATTACTATTACTTGGGGCACTAATGAGGGGGCATTATGCATTCTGGGGGCGCTAATAGAGGTATTACTATTACCGGGTACTAATGAGGGACATTATGCATTCTGGGGGCGCTAATAGAGGCATTACTATAAGGCCTCCTGCACACGAACGTTAGCGCCCGTGGCTGTGCTGCGGCCCGTGATGCACAAACATCGACTGTGGGGTAGCTGAGCGGATCGCGGACCCAATCACTTGAATGGGTCCGCGATCCGCCTGCTTCGCAAAAAGATAGGACATGTTTTATCTTTTGGGGGAACGGAAGTACGGGACGAAACCCCACGGAAGCACTCCGTAGATGTGAAATGCACACGGAATGGTGCCCGTGTACTGCAGGAGGCCTTACTGGGGAGCACTAATGTGGGGCACTTAAGGCTACTTTCACACTAGTGTTTTTGCTGTATCCTGATAATTCCGCTACTGATAATACGACCGTCTGCGTCCGTTATAAACAGTTCTATTATCTGTAACATAGCCAAGACGGATCCGTCATGAACTCCCTGAAAGTCAGTGGGGACGGATCCGTTTCTATTATGGCAGATTTTTCAGAGAAAATGTCCCCTTGACTTGCATTGGGGTCATGTCGAACCGCTTTTCCCAGGATGGAAAGCAAACTACAATATGTTGCGGTTTGCTCTCCGGTCTGGGAATGCAACTAAAAGGAACAGAATTAATTTTGGAGAACTACGTTTGTTCAGTTTTGTCCCCATTGACAATAAATGGGGATAAAACGGAAGCGAGTTTTGTCCGGTATTGAGCCCCTATGACGGATCTCAATACCGGAAAACTTTAACGCTAGTGTGAGAGTAGCCTAATACTGGGAGCCACAAACAGGACTCAACACAGTGTTAAACCACACCTCAATATCCACACCCCTTTGGGGTGTGGCTTACTTGGCCGGTATTTTTTATAGGACTGCACATAGCAGAGATATACAGGCAGGATATGGGGCAGAGGAGGAGGCAGTGCCAATGGGAGGGAAGGACCAAGTAACATCTATAGGAGGAGGGCAGGAATCCATGAGGCGCTTACCTGACTGATCTGTGAGGGAGGAAAGGGGAACCTGTAGGACGTGCAGCATGGGGGCGGCGCCGCAGTGCACAGCGTGGTGAGGTCACATGGAAGGAGCGCATGCGTGTTGTTTCACTCGGAATCCAGCGTAGTTCTGGCAGTAGGGGCACGTCATGTGCGTCCTCCAGTAGGAGGAGAATGAACGATGTTATGGTCACACACTGCCATCTTGTGGTGAAGGGGGAAATGCGCCACAGAAAGAAAGGAAATGTCTATAGATTAAATGGAGAATAAAAGGGAGATGTGACATGTATATAATGCACAATAATGGGGGCATTACTATTACTGGGGGCACTAATGGGGGGCATTACTATTATTAGGGGGCACTAATGGAGGCATTACTATTACTGGGGGCACTAATAAGGGCATACTATTACTAGGGGGCACTAATAAGGGCATTACTATTACTAGGGGTGCACTAATAAGGGCATTACTATTACTAGGGGTGCACTAATGGGGGCATTACTATTACTGGGGGCACTAATGGGGGCATTACTATTACTAGGGGTGCACTAATGGGGGCATTACTATTACTGGGGGCATTAATGGGGGCATTATTCTTATTGGAGGCACTAGCGGGGGCATTACTATCACTGGAGCACTAATGGGGGCATTACTATTACTGGGGACACTAAAGGGGGTATTAATATTACTGGGGGCACTAATAAGGGCATTACTATTACTAGGGGGCACTAATAAGGGCATTACTATTACTAGGGTGCACTAATGGGGGCATTACTATTACTGGGGGCACTAATGGGGGCATTACTATTACTAGGGTGCACTAATGGGGCATTACTATCACTGGAGCACTAATGGGGGCATTACTATTACTGGGGACACTAATGGGGACATTAATATTACTGGGGACACTAATTGGGGGCATTAATATTACTGGGGACACTAATGGGGGCATTACTATTACTAGGGACACTAATGGGGGCATTGCTATTACTAGGGGCACTAATGAGGGCATTACTATTACTGGGGACACTAATAGGGGCATTACTATTACTAGGGGGCACTAATGGGGGCATTACTATTACTGGGGACACTAATGGGGCATTAATATTACTGGTTACACTAATGGGGGCATTATTATTACTAGGGACACTAATGGGGGCATTACTATTACTGGGGACACTAATAGGGCATTACTATTACTAGGGGCACTAATGGGGACATTACTATTACTAGGAGGGCACTAATGGGGGCATTCCTATTACTAGGGGGCACCAATATGGGCATTACTATTACTAGGGGGCACTAATGGGGGCATTACTAGTGAGGTCACATGTAAGGAGCGCATGCCGTGTTGATTCACTCGGAATCCAGCGTAGTTCTGGCAGTAGGGGCACGTCATGCGCATCCTCCAGTAGGAGGAGAATAAACGATGTTATGGTCACACACTGCCATCTTGTGGTGAAGGGGGAAATGCGCCACAGAAAGAAAGGAAATGTCTATAGATAAAATGGAGAATAAAATGGAGATGTGGCATGTATATAATGCTGAAATAGTGAATGTGTGCTATGTAGTTATTAGTAGGATGTGGATGAGAGTGTGTACATAATAGTGGTCAGTAGTGTGTGGGTATAACTATGCACAAAGGGGTGAGTATAGATGTAAATAATTGGAATCATCCATTGAAAAAAAGGGGAGATGAAAAAAATAAGGGGGAAAACCCATAAATTTGTTATGACAGCATGCATATAAAAATGATAAGATGAATATAATCCAGATTGACTACTTGGTGAGTGTTAGTAACACAAGTCACAGGTATATATGATTATATGTTATATAAATTACAAAATCAAAATTAGATTATCTATCTATACTTTATATTACCACGTGCATCCGCCCCAAGGACGATGGTGGTCATGGGATGTAGAAGAAATAATATCTCACATTCAGAGATTAGATAGAAATGGATGTTGCGGGCATGAGGCTGATCATAGAACAAACCTAACTATTACTAGGGTCGCCAGCTTTCCCAACAAAAAATACCGGCCAAGTTAAGCCACACCCTAGAAGGTGTTAAATGGGTATTCAATTTTATCTGGGGTACCACTAAAATATTACCGATTAATATGTGCTCAAATAATATCACAATTAACAACAGTGAGCCAGTGCCGGCTCAGTGTCATAGGCACCATGTATTGTGCCACAACAATTGTGTGCAAACAAAATACAAACCAGTGAATGAATGGATAGGAAAGGATGCGGAGAGACAGGTCACTGGGTCTCTGACCCTATCACTCCCTATCGATCCACTAAGGCGCCTAGATATGCCCTGTTAAATCCCTTCTTGACAGGACAGTGATCGCCCAGTTTAATCAAGAAAAATAGAAAATAGGAAATAAACACACTAAGGTGCTCAAATAACCATGTTAAAATGGGGTACGCGACTTGTATTCCCCATCAAAATCTGTCCCAACGCGTTTCCTCGGCTGTCGCCGGTTCATCAGGGGACCATACTATATAAATCCTTCAAAAAAGGCTGCTAGGTGCATCAATATTGAGCTAAATGCATAAATATTAAGTACATCAATGATAAACTGAGTACATAGATGCAAAATGTACCAATGCTGAATACACAAGGGCAAACAATGTTGCCACTATAAGGTGGAGTATATAAACACACTGAGTACATATAGAGCTCTTAAGCAATGGTGTTAGTGCAGCCTGAGATGCCCGGTATATCTTAAAGTCACGGAGTTAGATATAATATTGCCCTGCTACATATCTTCTCCAGGTAGTTAGACGGGAGGTCAGCAGCATGTAAGGCGTCCGGTCGGGCGTGTGAGAGGCATGGCTCACCGCGTATGGCAGCAGCAATTGCAAGCTCGGCGTATGTGGTTTAAATAGAGCGCCGAGTTAGCCGAGCGTCCGCCCAGACCATCCCACGTGACGCGTCACGTAAGCATTGACGTGGGGGGCACGTGACTGTAGAATTCCCGCCCCTGCAGGTCCTCTGCTGCGATACAACTAAGAATAGCAGGCAAGGACCTGGGATGAAAGGTTCGCCCCATGTATGACACAGCAGAGTCACGTGATCAAGCAGTCATCGAGAGGTTGCTGAGCAAAACACCACTCAACCGATGGCGCTTGTTATGATGAATATATCCCGGTATATGGACCTATAAGTATAAGTACATGCCTGGGGTACAGGGGGTTTAAAGCTATAGGCAGGAAAACTAGATCACACTAATAAAGGTATATGGACTTAGAAAGGTAAGAGGGAGCAGTCATGAGACAATACATACATCAATGATAGCCGTAAATACCAGATAGGATGAACTAAATCTGGTCCACCAATGGTGGAGGTTGTAATAGATCAAAATAATAAAGGGAATGTCAACCCAACATTACAGATAATACTTCGCAGTAGTCCTATACAATAGGACCATGGTTCTCATCAATTAGATGAAACAACCAAACCAGAGTTGTTCATTCAATCCTACCGGGTGAGAAGTTCTTAATTCGTAGATCCACCAGGTTTCACGCTTAAATAGCTTCCTGTTCCAATCGCCACCTCTTTTGGGTGATCTTACCAGTTCCATACCCAGGAATCTGATTTTTGAGAAATCACCACCATGAGTGGTCTCCACGTGTTTGGCAATAGGGGTATCTTTCTTGTGTCGGAGATCACTGAGATGCTCGCCGATTCGTCTCCTAAATTCTCTAATTGTTTTCCTGACATATTTAATGCCACAGGAACACGTGGCCCTATAGATCACCCCTCGGGAACGACAGCTGATGAAATCCCTAATGTCAGTAAGTTTTACCAGTGTTCTCATTCTTGAATGAACGTGACTGCGCAATATAGGAACAAGCAATACATCCACTACAATAGAAGCATCCTGCAACTGGTTTAAGCCAAGTCCCACTTGACTTAGGGACATCCTCAAAATGGCTGTGGACCAAACGATCGCGCAAGTTGCGACTCTCTGCGGTACGTGATCTGTGGTCTTACAGAAATCACTTTCATTATATCTTGATCCAGCTGTAGGATGCTCCAAAATTTGTTGAGGATATTCCCCACTTCAGTGGCTGCCGTATCATAGGTGCCAATGAGTCGGATCACCTTATCCTCACTATTTTTCTTAACGGGATGCAGCAAAGATGTTCTCTCTGTCTCACGTGCCCTTTTAAAGGCCTTTTTAATACTGCATCCGGGTAACCCTTTTGTACAAAGCGTTCTCGTAAATCATTTGCCTGTACCTTAAAGTCTCTGAAAGTGGAGCAGTTGCTCCTCATTCGTAGATACTGGCCAACCGGAATGCCACGTTTCTACGAAGGAGGATGGTAACTGTCCCAGTTCAATAATGAGTTGCTTGCTGTAGGTTTCCGAAACGTGCGCGTTTTAAGACGCCAGTAGTACTTTTTGTTACCATAATGTCTAAAAAGGGTAAATCACTCTCACTGAACTCCGATGTAAATCTCATATTGATATTGTTGTAGTTCAGTTCAACTACAAATTCATCAAAATCACTTCTGCCACCCTTCCAAATCACAAAGACGTCATCGATGAACCTAGCCCAAGTCACCACTTTGTCTATGTGAGTGACCGGGTGTCACTGAAGACGAGGGTCCTCTCCCACCAGCCCAGGAACAAATTTGCAGATGGCACATGAACTCCCCATCGCAGTGCCCCTGAGCTGGTGGTAGAGGACCCCCCCGCAAATAGGAAAAAATTGGATGTCAACGTAAATTCCAATAGCTGTAGTACAAGCTTGTTGTGGGCCCCACACTGACACCCTCTCGTATTCAGGAATGTCTCAACTGCTTTGAGGCCAAGGTCATGGGGTATGGATGAGTACAGTGCCTCAACGTCATTTGAGGCCATAACAATTTTTTAGAAGCAGCATCTCCTTATCCACTACGCAATCAAAGCCATCAGAGATCATCACCACCCCCCTCTACAACCAACCTGTCACAGAACAAGGGCAGATAGTGAATCTGTCAAATAGAACGTTGACATCCACAGAAATGACGCTTTTAAGTAAGGGCCTATCTTTTGTTCCGACTTCCTCCTTCAACTTGTTTAGCTGGATTAAAGATAATAATTTATTTGCCAGAAAACTCAGGTGGCACAAACACAAACTTTGCTCTCCAGACGAAACGTGAAAGCAGAGAACTGGGAGTCGCACCGGAAATTTTGTGTGACGTCCAGATACTCTATAGTCTGAAGGAGAGTACCCCATCGGAAGGAAAAGGTCCCTTTACGGATCTTAGAAATAAGAGTGTCAATATGCCCCCCATAGGTGATCCTAGCTGCATAGATGCCTTTGTATTGCAAGTTTCCAAAGAGTTGGAAACCTTGACACTTAAGAAACCCTTCTTTAATTGTACTAAGCATGAATTCAAAGCTTTGACGCTTCTAGAACAAGACCGACAACTCACGATAAAACCCTCAGATAAAGGGGGAAATATTGTGCTGATGGATACTCCACAATATAAAAAAATGTGTCTTTCTCTTCTAGGTGACAAGCTTACATATGAAAAAATGAGCTCAGATCCCACGTTGATGTACCAAAAGAAACTGTTGGACATATTGCGCCCGGCTAAATTGGACGGCCTCATCTCTGAGGAGGAATATGATTTTATGTATATTAAACACCCCACTGTAGCAACATTCTACAGCTTACCTAAAATCCATAAGGGGGTTTTCCCCCCCAAGGGCCGTCCAATTGTATCGGGGGTTAACAGTTTGTTCTGTAACATAGGTATCTACGTTGACCGGATGTTGACACCTTTTGTGATGTCTCTTCCCTCCTACTTAAGGGATACGAGCGACCTTCTAGGTCGTATTGAAGGATTAACAGTGGAGGAGGAAATGAGGCTGGCCTCAATTGACGTTGAGGCACTGTACTCATCCATAACCCATGACCTGGGCCTCAAAGCAGTTGAGACATTCCTGAATACGAGAGGGTGTCAGTGTGGGGCCCACAACAAGCTTGTACTACAGCTATTGGAATTTATGTTGACATCCAATTTTTTCCTATTTGGGGCGGTCCTCTACCACCAGCGCAGGGGCACTGCGATGGGGAGTTCATGTGCCCCATCGTATGCAAATTTGTTCCTGGGCTGGTGGGAGAGGACCCTCGTCTTCAGTGACACCCCGGTCACTCACATAGACAAAGTGGTGACTTGGGCTAGGTTCATCGATGACGTCTTTGTGATTTGGAAGGGTGGCAGAAGTGATTTTGATGAATTTGTAGTTGAACTGAACTACAACAATATCAATATGAGATTTACATCGGAGTTCAGTGAGAGTGATTTACCCTTTTTAGACATTATGGTAACAAAAAGTACTACGGGCGTCTTAAAAACGCGCACGTTTCGGAAACCTACAGCAAGCAACTCATTATTGAACTGGGACAGTTACCATCCTCCTTCGTAGAAACGTGGCATTCCGGTTGGCCAGTATCTACGAATGAGGAGCAACTGCTCCACTTTCAGAGACTTTAAGGTACAGGCAAATGATTTACGAGAACGCTTTGTACAAAGGGTTACCGGATGCAGTATTAAAAAAGGCCTTTAAAAGGGCACGTGAGACAGAGAGAACATCTTTGCTGCATCCCGTTAAGAAAAATAGTGAGGATAAGGTGATCCGACTCATTGGCACCTATGATACGGCAGCCACTGAAGTGGGGAATATCCTCAACAAATTTTGGAGCATCCTGCAGCTGGATCAAGATATAATGAAAGTGATTTCTGTAAGACCACAGATCACGTACCGCAGAGGTCGCAACTTGCGCGATCGCTTGGTCCACAGCCATTTTGAGGATGTCCCTAAGTCAAGTGGGACTTGGCTTAAACCAGTTGCAGGATGCTTCCATTGTAGTGGATGTGTTGCTTGTTCCTATATTGCGCAGTCACGTTCATTCAAGAATGAGAACCACTGGTAAAACTTACGACATTAGGGATTTCATCAGCTGTCGTTCCCGAGGGGTGATCTATAGAGCCACGTGTTCCTGTGGCATTAAATATGTCAGGAAAACAATTAGAGAATTTAGGAGACGAATCGGCGAACATCTCAGTGATCTCCGACACAAGAAAGATACCCCTATTGCCAAACACGTGGAGACCACTCATGGTGGTGATTTCTCAAAATCAGATTCCTGGGTATGGAACTGGTAAGATCACCCAAAAGAGGTGGCGATTGGAACAGGAAGCTATTTAGCGTGAAACCTGGTGGATCTACGAATTAAGAACTTCTCACCCGGTAGGATTGAATGAACAACTCTGGTTTGGTTGTTTCATCTAATTGATGAGAACCATGGTCCTATTGTATAGGACTACTGCAAGTATTATCTGTAATGTTGGGTTGACTATTCTCTTTATTATTTTGATCTATTACAACCTCCACCATTGGTGGACCAGATTTGGTTCATCTCTATCTGGTATTTCGGCTATCATTGATGTATGTATTGTCTCATGACTGCTCCTCTTACCTTTCTAAGTCCATATACCTTTATTAGTGTGATCTAGTTTTCCTGCCTATAGCTTTAAACCCCTGTACCCCAGGCATGTACTTATACTTATAGGTCCATATACTGCGGATATATTCATCATAACAAGCAGCCATCGGTTGAGTGGTGTTTTGCTCAGCAACCTCCGATGACTGCTTGATCACGTGACTCTGCTGTGTCATAGCATGGGGCGAACCTTCATCCCAGGTCCTGCCTGCTATTCTTAGTTGTATCGCAGCAGAGGACCTGCAGGGCGGAACTCTACAGTCACGTGCCCCCACGTCAATGCTCACGTGACGCGCCACGTGGGATGGTCTGGGCGACGCTCGGCTAACTCGGCGCCTATTTAAACCACATCACCCGAGCTTGCAATTGCTGCTGCCATACGCGGTGAGCCATGCCTCTCACACGCCCGACCGGACGCCTTACATGCTGCTGACCTCCCGTCTAACTACCTGGAGAAGATATGTAGCAGGGCAATATTATATCTAACTCCGTGACTTTAAGATATACTGAGCATCTCAGGCTGCACTAACACCATTGCTTAAGAGCTCTATATGTACTCAGTGTGTTTATATACTCCACCTTATAGTGGCAACATTGTTTGCCCTTGTGTATTCAGCATTGGTACATTTTGCATCTATGTACTCAGTTTATCATTGATGTACTTAATATTTATGCATTTAGCTCAATATTGATGCACCTAGCACCCTTTTTGAAGGATTCATATAGTATGGTCCCCTGATGAACCGGCGACAGCCGAGGAAACGCGTTGGGACAGATTTTGATGGGGAATACAAGTCGCGTACCCCATTTTAACATGGTTATTTGAGCACCTTAGTCTGTTTATTTCCCATTTTCTATTTTTCTTGATTAAACTGGGCGATCACTGTCCTGTCAAGAAGGGATTTAACAGGGCATATCTAGGCGCCTTAGTGGATCGATAGGGAGTGATAGGGTCAGAGACCCAGTGACCTGTCTCTCCGCATCCTTTCCTATCCATTCATTCACTGGTTTGTATTTTGTTTGCACACAATTGTTGTGGCACAATACATGGTGCCTATGACACTGAGCCGGCACTGGCTCACTGTTGTTAATTGTGATATTATTTGAGCATATATTAATAGAATCATTAAAGGTTATATTTTAGTGGTACCCTAGATAAAATTGTGTTTAGTATTGGTGACCACCCCTGGCTCTGTTTTTGATTTCAGGCCCACTCCTATATTCTTAAATGGGTATTCCCATCTCAGACAATGGGGGCTTATTGCTAGGAGAACGAAGCGTATTTCTTCATTAGTGCCCCCCAGTAATAATGCCCCAGAATTAATAATGCCCCCTATTAGTACTCTCCAGTAAGAGTAATGCCCCCATTATTGTCCCCAGTAATAATAATGCCTCCATTAGTGCCCCCCTAGTAATAGTAATTCCCCCCATTAGTGAACCCCAGAATTAATAATGCCCCCTATTAGTATTCCCCAGTAAGAGTAATGCCCCCATTATTGTCCCCCAGATAAGAATAATGCCCCCATTAGTGCCTCCCAGAATTAATAATGACCCCCCATTAGTGTCGCTCAGTAATAGTAATGCCCCCATTAGTGCGCCCAGTTAGCGTAATGCCCTCATTAGTGCCCCCTTCTCTGCTTTTACAAAAAAAAAGCCCTCCCCTCCTCCATTTGCTTGCATTGTGGTTAACCTTCACTGCTGATGGAAAGCTCAGGACAGGACCTGCCTCCAGCGTGATTTTGTCTCACAAGTCCTGTCCCCCAGTCAGCAGCGCAAGCAAATCGAGGAGGGAGTTAGTTTTTGGGGGAGGGGCAGGGATAAAGTGCTGTACTGATGAGCGCCCACAATGGAAACAATTATTGCTGGTCGAAAAAATTACTGGCAGGGGCACTAAAGTACTGGCTTTGCTGATAATACACCGACTGGGTGGCAAGCCTATATAATACTATCATATAGAAATACATGGTACATGGGGTAGAGAGCAAAATTTTAGATATCCACGTTCGATTTCACGATTAAGACCCACAAGCTCCTCTCACTTCCATCCCATTTTATGAAACTAGTCGCAGTATTTCACAATTACGTTTCCAGGTGATCAAACATGTCCCACCACCTCGGCGAGGTCTATTGGATCCATACATTACAAACTTTTGAGCCTTTGGGTCTTAATTAGTGATGATTGAGCACCAAAGTATTCAGGTGTTTGGGTGTTCGGCCCGAAAACATTGCTATATTCGTGTGCTCAGCCAACCACCCGAGTATAATGGAAGTCAATAGGAGACAACCAGGCAAACCCTGCTCTGAAGAAGGGAGGGTGCCTGGTCCATTGGAAAAGTAACAGAAACACCACCGAAATGGATTGGGAACAGCATGGGGAGGATGTCTTGGACTTCAAGGTCGCTGCTGGGAACCATGTTGTCTTCCACATTTACAGACTGACAAAAATACGCACAACCCCCCCCCCCCCCCACCCCCAAAAAAAAATAAAAAAATTCACATTTCACAGAAAAAATTGTTAGGAAACATTCTTTCCTGTATATTCAATTGTATATAAAGTGCAAGTGCTGCCAAAAATTACAAGGAAGAAGCACTCCGATACAGCCTGTATATCACATAAAGGAGGGCCTCATTCACATTGTGGTAGAATTGTTCATGGAAGTGGGACTCCTACACTCATAAAGCCTATGCACTAAGTGAAAGGGCTGACAAAAATTACAAGGAACCGGCACTCCAATACACCATTTATTACACATAAAGGAGGGCATAATACACACCCTTGAAAAATTAGGATTGGTGGCCTGCTTGTGACCCTTTAAAAACATTTGGAGCAAGGGCCTGCTGGTGACTCTCTAAAACATTAGGGGTGAGGGCCTGCAGGTAAACTGATGCTCTAAAACATTATATGCGAGTGCCTGCAGGGGAGATGAAGCACTAAAACAGGCATCCTCAAACTGCGGCCCTCCAGCTGTTGCAAAACTACAACTCCCAGCATGCCCGAACAGCCTACAGGTATCAGCCTACAGCAGGGCATTCTGGGAGTTGTAGTTTTACAACATCTGGAGGGCCGCAGTTTGAGGATGCCTGCTTTAAAACATTATATGCGAGTGCCTGCCGGTCAGCTGTTGCTCTAAAACATTATATGAGAGTGCCTGGAGGTGAGCTGGCGCTCTAAAACATTATATGCGAATGCATGCTGTTCAGCTGACCCTATAACATAATTTGAGTTGAGGGAATAAATACAATGTAGATGAGGAGGAGGAGAAGAAAACAAGATTCAACCATATACTCTTTTTTGTGGTGGAAAAGGTGCACGGTAATACACCACAGGAAACTGAGTACATTATAAACAATACATTGAAATTGCCTTTATGTTCACCATCAGCTCAGCTTTCCTCTGGTGGAGTTGAGAAGTCAGGGGCAATCCAGGCCTTGTTCATTTTTATCTGAGTCAACCTGTCAGCATTGTCAGTGGACAAGCAGATATGCTTATCTGTTATAATGCCACCAGCAGCACTAAATACATGCTCAGACCAAACACTGGTGGCAGGGCAGACCAGCACCTCCAAGGCGTAGAGCGAAAGTTCATGCCACGTGTCCAGCTTGGACACCCAGTAGTTGTAAGGCACTGAGGGATCATTTAGGACGCTGACACGGTCTGCTATGCATTCCTTCACCATCTTCCAAAACTTTTCCCTTCTTGTAGCACTAGGTCGCTCTTCACTAGGTTGCTGGCGGGGTGTCATGAAAGTGTCCCATGCCTTGGAAAGTGTTGCCCTGCCTTTGTTGGAACTATTGTGTGTTCCCCTTGTCTCCCTTCCTCGGTTGCCTAAGGAAGTACAGACTCTGCCGACCGCGTTGTCAGATGGAAAATTTTGGAGCAATCTCTCAAGTACCTTCTGGTATTGCACCATTTTACTCGTCCTCTCCACCACAGGAATCAGAGATGAAAAGTCTTTGTAGCGGGGGTCGAGAAGGGTGAACACCCAGTAATCAGTGTTATCTAAACTGCGTATAACGCGAGGATCGCGGGAAAGACAGCCTAACATGAAGTCAGCCATGTGTGCCAGAATACCAACAGGCAAGACGTCGATGTCGACATCAGGATGACTCTCCAACTCCTCCTCCTCTTCTGCCCATTCACGCTGAACAGATGGAATAAAAGTTCCATTGATACTACCCTCTGTAGCAGAGGCAACTGTCTCCAGCTCCTCCTCCTCTTGATGGCCCAATTAGCACTGAGAAGACGAACTGGGGAGGTCTGGCTATCACCCTGTGTAATAGTCTCCCCCATTTCCTCGTCTGCCATATTCAGAGCGTCCTCCTTAATTGTGAGCAGCGATCGTTTGAGTAGACACAGCAGTGGGATGGTTATGCTGATAGTAGCGTTATCGCTACTAACCATCTGTGTTGGATACATGAAAGTTTTTAAAACCTCACAGAGGTCTGACATCAATGCACACTCCCGCTTGTGAATAATGACAGTTGACTCGAAAGGCGACGACTAGAGTTGAGCAAACACCTGGATGTTCGGGTTCGAGAAGTTCGGCCGAACTTCACCCCCAACCGGAACCCCATTGAAGTCAATGGGGACCCGAACTTTTGGGCACTAAAAAGGCTGTAAAATAGCCCAGAAAGGGCTAGAGGGCTGCAAAGGCAGAAAAATGTAGGTAAATCCCTGCAAACAAATGTGGATAGGGAAATGACTTAAAATAAAATAAATAAAAATTAACCAATATCAATTGGCAACTTGGAGGAGGAGGAGGTGGAATAGGGAGGTTGGGGTGGCGTTAGGTGGGAATGCTATGGGAGTTGATGTTCTCATCACAGCCAAAAAGGATTCATGTCTGCCTGTAGTGCCACAGGCCTCATTCACAGACTCAGGGCCATGGCACTCCAGACGGAGGAAGGTTCACTCAACTTTGGGTTGCCCCGCAAAATAATGTTAAAATGAAAAAAAAGAGGATTCAATAAAGAAGTGCCCTGGAGTACAAGAATGCATGATTAAGGGGAGGTAGTTATAAATGTCTATTCTGCACAAAGGATGGACAGGTTCTGTGAGGATCCATGCCTGGTTCATCTTCATGAGCGCCAGCTTGTCCACGTTGGCTGTGGACAGGCGGCTGCGTTTGTCAGTAATGACGCCACCTGCCGTACTGAATACACGTTCAGACAAAATGCCGGCCGCTTGGCAGGCCAGCACCTCCAAGGCATAAAAGGCTAGCTCTGGCCACGTGGACAATTTGGAGACCCAGAAGTTGAATGGGGCCGAACCATCAGTCAGTACGTGGAGGGTGTGCACACGTACTGTTCCACCATGTTAGTGAAATGCTGCCTCCTGCTAACACTTTCCGTATCAGGTGGTGGTGCAGTTATCTGTGGCATGGTGACAAAACTTTTCCACATCTCTGCCATGCTAACCCTGCCCTCAGAGGAGCTGGCCATGACACAGCTGCGTTGGCGACCTCTCGCTCCTCCTCTGCCTTCGCCTTGGGCTTCCACCTGTTCCCCTGTGACGATTGGGAATGCTCTCAGTGCAGGAAGTAAGGTGGGCACATTGTCTTTGTACCGGGGATCCAGCAGGGTGGCAACCCAGTAGTCCGCACATATTAAAATGTGGACAACTCTGCAGCATGTAGTCACTCATGTGTGCCAGGCTGCCCAGAGGTAAGGACAAGCTGTCCTCTGTGAGAGCGTATCATCATCGTCCTCCGTTTTCCCCAGCCACGCACCAGTGATGGGCCCGAGAAGGGTTGGGTGCCATCCCGCTGTGAACATGCTTCATCCTCATCCTCCTCCACCTCCTCGTCCTCTAGTAGTGGGCCCTGGCTGGCCACATTTGTACCTGGCCTCTGCTTTTGCAAAAAACCTCCCTCTGAGCCACTTCTAAGAGGCTGACCTTAAAGTGCTAAAAATGACCCCTCTTCCTCCTCCTGGGCCACCTCCTCTTCCATCATCGCCCTAAGTGTTTTCTCAAGGAGACATAGAAGTGGTTTTGTAACGCTGATAACAGCGTCATCACCACTGGCCATGTTGGTGGAGTACTCGAAACAGCGCAACAGGGCACACAGGTTTCGCATGGAGGCCCAGTCATTGGTGGTGAAGCGGTGCTACTGACCCGTGCGTGCTGCAGCTGAAACTCCACTATGGCCTGCTGCTGCTCGCACAGTCTCTCCAGCATGTGCAAGGTGGCGTTCCACCTGGTGGGCACGTCGCATATGAGGTGGTGAGCGGGAAGGCCGAAGTTATGCTGTAGCGCAGACAGGCGAGCAGCTGCAGGATGTGAGCGCCAGGCCAGCGCACAGGCGGCCCGCACTTTATGCAGTAGCTTGGGGTAGTTGTGAATGAACTTCTGCACCACCAAATTCAGCACATGCGCCAGGCAAGGGATGTCCGTCAAACCGGCTAGTCCCAGAGCTGCGACGAGATTTCGCCCATTATCGCACACCATCAGGCCGGGCTTGAGGCCACCAGCAGCAACCACTCGTCGGTCTGTTGTTCAATACCCCGCCACAACTCCTGCGCGGTGTGGGGCCTGTCCCCCAAACATATGAGTTTCAGAAGCGGCCTGCTGACGTTTACCCGGGCTGTGTGTTGAAGTTGGTGGTGAAGGTGTGCGGCTGACTGGATGAGCAGGTGGGAGCAGAGGAGGAGGAAGCCGAGTAGGAGGAGGAGGCTACAGGAAGCAAAGAATAATGCCCTGCGATCATTGGCGGCGGAAGGACGTGCGCCAAAGAACTCTTTGCCTGGGGCACAGCCGCCACTACATTTACCCAGTGTGCCGTTAGGGAGATATAGCGTCCTGGCCGTGCTTACTGGTCCACATATCTGTGGTTAGGTGGACCTTGCCACAGATGGCGTTGCGCAGTGCACACTTGATTTTATCGGATACTTGGTTGTGCAGGGAAGGCACGGCTCTCTAGGAGAAGTAGTGGCGGCTGGGAACAACATACTGTGGGACAGCCATCGCCATCAGCTGTTTGAAGCTGTCTGTGTCCACCAGCCTGAATGACAGCATTTCAAAGTCCAGGAGTTTAGAAATGCTGGCATTCAGGCCCAGAACTCGAGGGTGGCTATGTGGGAATTTACGATTTCTCTCAAGGTTTGGGAGAGCTGAACGCTGCCGTGTTACATGGTGGAGATGCTTGGTGATGGAGGTGGTGGTGTTGGTGGCAGATCCTCTGTTTGGTGGGCGGCAGGTGCCATCATTCCTCCCGAGGCGGAGGAAGAGGCCGAGGCAGCAGCAGAAGAGGGAGCAGGGGAGCCTGAGTGAGTTCCTTGTTTTTAAGGTGTTTACTCCACTGCAGTTCATACTTTGCATGTAGATGCCTGGTCATGCAGGTTGTGCTAAGGTTCAGAACATTAATGCCTCGCTTCAGGCTCTGATGGCACAGCGTGCAAACCACTCGGGTCTTGTCGTCAGCATATTGTTTAAAGAAGTGCCATGCCAGGGAACTCCTTGAAGCTGCCTTTGGGGTGCTCGGTCCCTGGTGTCGGTGGCCAGTAGCAGGCGAAATCTCTTGGCGGCGGCTGTTCTGTTTTTGCCCCCTGCTCCCTCTTTTGCTACGCTGTTGGCTCAGTCTCACCACTGCCTCTTCCTCTGAACTATGAAAGTCAGTGGCACGACCTTCATTCCATGTGGGGTCTAGGACCTCATCGTCCCCTGCATCGTCTTCCACACAGTCTTCCTCCCTGACCTCCTGTTCGGTCTGCATACTGCAGAAAGACGCAGCAGTTGGCACCTGTGTTTCGTCATCATCAGAGACATGCGGACTGTGATGAGGTGGTATTCCCATGTCCTCATCATCAGGAAACATAAGTGGTTGTGCGTCAGTGCATTCTATGTCTTACACCACTGGGGAAGGGCTAGGTGGATTCCCTTGGGAAACCCTGCCAGCAGAGTCTTTAAACAGCATAAGAGACTGCTGCATAACTTGATGCTCAGACAGTTTCCTTGATATGCATGGGGGTGATGTGACAGACTGATGGGCTTGGTTTTCAGGCGCCACCTGTGCGCTTTCTGCAGAAGACTGGGTGGGAGATAATGTTGTGAACGTGGTGGATCCACTGTCGGCCACCCAATTGACTAGCGCCTGTACCTGCTCAGGCCTTACCATCCTTAGAACGGCATTGGGCCCCACCAAATATCGCTGTAAATTCTGGCGGGTACTGGAACCTGAGGTAGTTGGTTCACTAGGACGTGTGGCTGTGGCAGAACGGCCACGTCCTCTCCCAGCACCAGAGGGTCCACTAACAACACCACGACCATGTCCGCGTCCGCGTCCCTTACTAGATGTTTTCCTCATTGTTACCGTTCACCACAATAAGAAAAAAATATTTGGCCCAATGTTTTGAATTCAAATTCAGGCCATTTTTTACAGGCACCTAACACTATCTGCCTATTTATTTATGTAGCGTATTACACTAATCCAGGCACAGCAGTAACCACAGATTTAGGGGAATAGCAATTGTAGGCCTAGTATTTAGGCCCTGGATGAAAGGTATCCTTTTACGGACAGATTTACACTTGAAAAAATATATAGGATTATGATTTCAGCACTTGTATTTTAACACTTTGTGTAATATACCCCTTAACGGAAAGAAATACACTTTGAGATGCAAAACTGTGTGTGCAAATGTAGAGGATTATGCTGTATTTTAACACTTACTGTAATATACCTTTTAACGGAAAGAAATACACTTGAAGATGCACGCTGAGTGTAATATACCCTTTTACAGACAGATTTACACTTGGCCTGCAACAGCTGGAACACCAGTTTTTGAGTATTGCTATGTTTGCAACTGAATTTCACTCCAGAACAAAATCTATCCTTTACCGGACACTATTAAACTTGGCCAGCCACAGCCGAAACCACTGATTTATGGTATTGCTATTTTGGCAATTGAATTTCACCCCAGAACAAAATATATCCTTTGCCGGACACTATTAAACTTGGCCAGCCACAGCTGGAACACCAGATTTATGGTATTTAAATTTTTGCAATTGAATTTCACCCCAGAAAATAATATATTCTTTGACGGACACTATGAAACTTGGCCAGCCACAGCTGAAACCACTGATTTAGGGGATTGCTATTTTGGCAATGGAATTTCACCCCAAAAATATATATCCTTTGCCGGACACTATTAAACTTGGCCAGCCACTGCTGGGACACCAGATTTAGGGATTACTATTTTGACAATTGAATTTCACCCCAGAAAATGATTTATCTTTTGCCGGACACTATTAAACTTGGCAAGCCACTGCTGGGACACCAGATTTAGGGATTGCTATTTTGGCAATTGAATTTCACCACAGAAATAATATATCCTTTGCCAGACAGCAGACAGTATTACACTCTGCTAGCCACAGCTGGAACACCAGATTTAGGGGATTGCTATTTTGGCAATTGAATTTAACCCCTCAATAAAATATAGAAATTTCAATTCTGAGTTTCTAGGGGTGACAATAAGCACAGCCAAGCCCCTGATGTAGGATATAGCAAAAAAAAAAAAAAAACTAGTATTAATGGATTTATGGACTTGGCAACTTGTGCTGGTTTACCACAAGACACAAAATGGCTGCCAATAACCCCAGAACCAGTGACAAACACTCTATGCAGCCTAAAAACCAGTGAGCAATTAACTAGTAGAAGTTGAATGATTCACAGCTGTAGATCGATCACTTGATTAGGTGTTTTTGCTGATTTTTCTCTGCCTAATCTTGCTCCCACAGCAGCTGCGTCCTATCCCTACACTTATCAGAGCGGAGTGACGTGCGGCGCTACGTCCAGCTGAAATAGAGGCTGATTCACATGCTGCACTTGGCCAATCACAGCCATGCCATTAGTAGGCATGGCTGTGATGGCTTCTTAGAGCAAGAAGTAAACGCTAGCTGATTGACTGCTGCGCAGCCCTTTAGAAAGCGGGTAGAAATCGCCGAACAACGAACCTGAACCCAAACTTTTTGAAAATGTTCGGGTCCGGGTCCCAAACACCCCAAAATTCGGTACGAGCCCGAACTATACAGTTCGGGTTCGCTCAACTCTAGCGACGACCATGTTGCAGCTGGTATTCCACAACTGTCCTCTGCTGCCACAAAGCCTGGCCAACATGTAGAACGTAGAGTTCCAACGCATGCTCACGTCACACAACAGTCGGGGAGCTGTGCAGCATTGACAGACCGGCTGAAGCTGTGGACGACTTGCGGAAATGGGCACACATGCGGCGCACTTTCACTAGTAGCTCTTGCAAATTGTTTTGATAAACCGCTGAACCACTAAGTTTAAGACGTAGGCTAGGCATGGAATGTGTGTCAGGTTGCTGAGCTCCAAAGCCGCCACCAAGTTACGGCCATTGTCAGACACAACCATGCCTGGTTGTAGGTTGAGTGGCAAGAGCCACAGCTCGGTCTGGTCCCTTATACCCTTCCACAGCTCTGCGGCGGTGTGCTGTTTGTCCCCTAAGCAGATCAGCTTCAGCACGGCCTGTTGACGCTTACCCACAGCAGTGCTACACTGCTTCCAGCTAGCGACTGATGGCTGACTGCTGCAGAAGGTGGAAGCGGAGAAGGAGGTGGCGAAGGAGAAGTGGGGGTTGGAGCCAGTAACATAGCTGCTGGCGGAGACCCTGATGGACATAGGGCCCGCAATCCTGGGTGTGGGTAGCACCTGTGCCATCCCAGGGTTCGACTCATTCCCGTCCTCCACAACATTCACCCAGTATGCGGTCAGGGAAATGTAGCGTCCTGGCCACCAGCTCTTGTCCATGTGTCCGTGGTGAAGTGGACCTTCCCAGTAAGTGCATTGGTCAGGGCACGGGTGATGTTCTGGGACACATGCTGGTGTAAGGCAGGCAGGGCACACCGTGAAAAATAGTGGCGGCTGGGGACTGCGTACCGAGGGACGGCCGCCGGCATCAGGCTGCGGAAGGCCTTAGTGTCCACAAGCCTAAATGGCAACATTTCAAGGGCCAGTAATTTTGAAAGTTGCGCATTTAGTGCTATGGCCTGTGGGTGGGCATTTGCGCTTGTTTTCAAATGCCTGTGTTATCGACATTTGGACGCTGCGCTGGGATAGGGAAGTGGATGTCGGTGCTGATGGTTCATGCGAAGGTCCAGGTGCAGGGCGAGGGGCACCTGGGCCTGCGCCTTCGACAAATGATTGTCTAGAAGTGCGTAACAGAGGGGAAGAGGAGGCAGTGGTGTGTCCCGCAGACCCAGATTGTGGACCCAGGTGGTTGGCCCACTTATTAGGGTGCTTGGATGTCATGTGGCGGATCATTCTGGTGGTGGTGAGGTTGCTAGTGTTCACGTCCCGGCTCATTTTGGTATGGCACAGGTTGCAAACTACAACTCTTTTGTCATCTGCACTTTTCTCAAAAAGCACATACTGCAGAATACCTACCCCTTGGCAAGGTAGATTTACGCATGGGGGTGCTCAGTGTAACAGTTGCGGGCCTGTTTGGTGTGGGCCGACATCTCCATTTGCAACCCCACTGCCTCTTTCAGACTTTTGCGGTGCTGCGGATCCCTCCCCCTCTGTACTGTTGTCCTCGCTCGGCTTTTCACCTTCCCATGTTGGGTCAGTGACCTCATCGTCCACAACCTTCTCTTCCATTTCCTCACTCTGCTCATCCTCCTGACTTGACTCTAACCACAACCTCAGTGATTGACAACTGTGTCTCATCATCATCCACCTCAGTAAATTAGTGATTGCCGTTTACCACCGTCATCTTCTTGAGACTGTGAAGGCTCAAGAGGTTGGGAATCAGGGCACAATATCTCAGGTACCTCTTCAAGCGTGCTGGGCGCGAGGGCCAAATCCTAATAGGGGCGCTGGAAAGGGCTCCTCGGAATATCCGAGTGTGGAATCACTTGTTTGGCAAGTGGGAGGAAGATGGGAGGAAGGATGATCATAATGAGGATTTGGTTGACCAGACTCTTGGCTACAGAGGGTGGTGCTTAACCGACTGGACGCATTATCTTCAGCAATCCAACCAACCAACTGTTCGCACTGGTCTGACTTGGACAGTGTTGTCCTGCGCTAGCCAGTTAAGTTGGACATGAAGCTGGGTACGGTGGATGTTTTTTTTTTCTGGTGCACTGGCAGCAGACACAGTATAATTGCACCCAGGGCCATGGCCTCTGCGTGCCCCATCAGCATCACGCTCACTTCCCCGTCCCTTAGTGCTCGACTTTTTCATATTAATGGTTTTGACACTAGATTAGGCCCAGATTATTTAAATTTGCGCTACAGACACTGTTTTCCGATGGAGTACAGTATATGTCACTGAAAACCACACACTATGGACACTAGATTAGGCCCAGATTATTTAAATTTAGGCTAAGGAAATAGTTTTCGGATGCAGTACTTTATACGTCACAGATGTGTATTACACGCACACACTACGGAGACAGTAGATGAGGACTGGCCCATGATTATTTAAATTTACGCTAAAGAAACTGTTTTCGGATGGAGTACTGTATATGTCACAGATGTGGATTAAACGCACACACAGATGTGGGAAAAATTATTTCGATTTCCCCAAAAAACAGAGTTTGCAGGATGGAGTACAGTATATGTCACACATGTGGATTAAACGCACACACAGATGTGGCACAAATTAGTTCAATTTCCCAAAAAAACTGAGTTTTTTCTCCCTGCTCTGTGTCTCTTCCTCAGCACGGTTGTCCCTGAGACTGATCAATTGAGTGCAGGTACTAAAAATATATTACTGCTCTCAAACACACACTCTGTAATCCTTAAAAGGACTTTTGTGTCTTTGCAAATCTTGTTTCTAATAAAATCTGTTAAATTTCCGTTCACACACTATCTTTCCCTGCCTACGCTCTGCTCTCCCTGACGCTGGCTGACCCGAACATGTGTCATCGGGTGCTATATAGCCAGTAGCTAACATGGCTACGGCATTACACTGAAGGGCATTACTTATCTGCACATTGATTTGCTGCTTAGGAGGCGCCAAACGTGCGGGGAAGAGACTCAAGCTGGTACTCGGCAAGCATGCTTGCTCATCACTAAAAAATAAGGCCACTATACGCTTTCACCAGAAAATGTCGCAAGAATGCAGTGGGTATAAATTTTTCTTGTATTACAGAAATAAGGCCACTATACGCTTTCAGCAGAAATTACTGCAAACGATTTTAATGTAAAAACAACAAAAGTGACCTGCGTATATATTTCCTGTATTGTATTGAAATTGGCCACTAAATGATATCATCAAAGTTAACAGCAAAAGTGACCTGCGTATATATTTATCTTTTTCAACATATAAAAGCCACTAAAGGCTTTTCAACATACAGGGCCGGTTCTAGGTGAAATGGGGCCCTGGGGTGAAAAACAATTAGGGCCCCCTCCATGTCACGTCATCACCCCCTCCATGGCAGCATACTTCCCACCTCCATTCCCCCCTCGAATGGCACATTTCTTCCTCTCCATGTCACATCATCAACCCCTCCTTTTACATCACCCCCTTCGCGTCACATTATTTCTCCCCCTCTCCACGGCAGCATACAGAAATACAGCACCCTATACCTCTTACATCCAGTGACGTCTCCTTTAATGTAGATGTTCTCTGTCCTCGTCTTCTTTCAAACCTTCAGACCAGACTACCATTTTGTCGCCATTTTCCGTCTCTGCAGTTTAACAACAAAAATAATCTTAGTTTACTACTTTTCCATCATCCTCCCATCTTCTGGACAAATCATCCTACTACCCCCAATACTGTGCCGCTGTGCTCCCCAATACTATACTGCAGAAACAGATAAACCCCTGATAATACTAGTACCACAAAGAGCCCCCAATATAAAATACCCCTTCTTTGTGGCCTCAGTAGAAGCCCCCATAGTGCCCCATAATAATGTACCAGTAACAAGTGCCCCCATAGATGCCCCCAATTATGTGCCAGTAACAAGTGAACCCCACATGTGCCAGTAACAAGTGCTTCTTTAACCCCCCATCCCATGTGCCAGTAAAAAGTGCCTCTTTAACCCTCCACCCCATGTGCCAATAACAAGTACCTCTTTAACCCCTCGTATGTTCCAGTAACAAGTGCCTCTTTAACCCCCCACCCCATGTGCCAGTAACAAGTGCCTCTTTAACCCCGAGTGCCAGTAACAAGTGCTTCTTTACCCCCCATGTGCCAGTAACAAGTGCCTCTTTAACCCCCACTCCATGTGCCAGTAACAAGTGTCTCTTTAACCCCCACCCCATGTGCCAGTAACAAGTGCCTCTTTAACCCCCCATGTGCCAGTAACAATTCCCTTTTAACCCCCATGTGCCAGTAACAAGTGCCTCTTTAACCTGCACCGGCCTCTGATAGGCTGCGGCCTTGTGCCGGAAGCCTATCGGAGGAACAGGGAAAGGGAGACGCCTCCCTCCCTGCCCCATAGCACAGCCATCTGTATCACTGTCCTGAGGACAGCGATACAGATGACTATGGAGATGAACGCTTCCACAATGGAAGTGCTCATCTCCCTGTGCCCTGCCGCCGCTGCGGGTCCCCTTCCCGGCTGGGCCCTCAGACCACATCTGAAGTGCCCGACCGCTCAGTCCGCCCCTGCTGGTGTCGGGCGGGTGGTGGGCCTCGGGGCCCCAAAGGACTCGAGGGCCCGGGGGCAATTGCCCCCCTTGCCTATACGGAAGCGCCGGCCCTGTCAACATAGCACTTGCACCCCAATCCTAATTGTTGGAATGACAGAGACTGGTATTATGAGACTACATTTTAGACGCCATTGTAGGAAATAAATAATACAATTCGTTAATTTTTCATGAATTCGACTTAATTCGTCAGCTTCGATTCGCTCATCCCTAATATTTATCTTCAATATCAGTGCTGTTAAATACACACTGCTTAGTACAAATGTTCACTAGCCTACATTGCTCAATCCGATACAATGTGGCTATAAATTCAGGCACACTGATACTATGTATCTTTTCTCCATACAAAGTTCAACAATTCAGGCACATCTCGCTTTCCCTGTATTCATAGATTTTTTGCCCTCCACTGTCCTCTGTCTAAAATTGAACACACCACGACACCCCTCCCGACATGTTTCACCACAGATGTGACTTCATCAGGGGTGATAAGGGTGATAGCGTGCATGTGCTTTTTTGGCCCTATTAAATAGATATTCATTCCCCTCCCTCCTTCCATCAGCCATTCATTGTCCCTCTTTTAGTGAATGACAGGAGCTTGTGCCTGTAATGAGCGCGAGCGCACACACGCCAGTATGACACCCGTGCTCCAGCCCCTCTGCCTGTCATTCACCCGCCCCAGCCATGCTACCCCTCCCTCCTCTTAGCGCTCACAGCGCTGTATCCAATGAGAGGAGAGCGAGGCTAAACGAGCAATTCCCTATACAATTCACTGGTATACTAGCCAGTGGCTGAACAGTTCAATGTACAGTCGAGGCCAAAAGTTTTGAGAGTGACACAAATATTAGTTTTCACAGAGTTTGCTGCTAAACTGCTTTTAGATCTTTGTTTCAGTTGTTTCTGTGATGTAGTGAAATATAATTACACGCACTTCATACGTTTCAAAGGCTTTTATCGACAATTACATGACATTTATGCAGAGTCAGTATTTGCAGTGTTGGCCCTTCTTTTTCAGGAACTCCGCAATTCGACTGGGCATGCTCTCAATCAACTTTTAGGCCAATTCTAACTGATAGCAACCCATTCTTTCATAATCACTTCTTGGAGTTTGTCAGAATTAGTGGGTTTTTGTTTGTCCATCTGCCTCTTGAGGATTGACCACAAGTTCTCAATGGGATTAAGATCTGGGAAGTTTCCAGGCCATGGACCCAAAATGTCAACGTTTAGGTCCCCAAGCCACTTAGTTATCACTTTTGCCTTATGGCACAGTTCTCCATCGTGCTGGAAAGTGCATTGTTCTTCACCAAACTGTTGTTGGATTGTTGGAAGAAGTTGCTGTTGGAGGGTGTTTTGGTTCCATTCTTTATTCATGGCTGTGTTTTTGGGCAAAATTGTGAGTGAGCCCACTCCCTTGGATGAGAAGCAACCCCACACATGAATGGTCTCAGGATGCTTTACTGTTGGCATGACACAGGACTGATGGTAGCACTCATCTTTTCTTCTCAAGCCTTTTTCCAGATGCCCCAAACAATCGGAATAAGGCTTCATCGGAGAATATGACTTTGCCCCAGTCCTCAGCAGTCCATTCACCATACTTTCTGCAGAAGATCAATCTGTCCCTGGTGTTTTTTTTTTTTAAAGAAGTGGCTTCTTTGGTGCCCTTCTTGACACCAGGCCATCTTCCAAAAGTCTTCGCCTCACTGTGCGTGCAGATGCGCTCACACCTGCCTGCTGCCATTCCTGAGCAAGCGCTGCACTGGTGGCACTCCGATCCCGCAGCTGAATCCTCTTTAGTAGACGATCCTGGTGCTTGCTGGACTTTCTTGGACTCCCTGAAGCCTTCTTAACAAGAATTGAACCTCTTTCCTTGAAGTTCTTGATGATCCTATAAATTGTTGATTGAGGTGCAATCTTAGTAGCTACAATATCCTTGCCTGTGAAGCCATTTTTATGCAGCGCAATGATGGCTGCACGCGTTTCTTTGCAGGTCACCATGGTTAACAATGGAAGAACAATGCTTTCAAGCATCACCCTCCTTTTAACATGTCAAGTCTGCCATTTTAACCCAATCAGCCTGACATAATGATCTCCAGCCTTGTGCTCGTCAACATTCTCACCTGAGTTAACAAGACGATTACTGAAATGATTTTAGCAGGTCCTTTAATGACAGCAATGAAATGCAGTGGAAAGGTTTTTTGGGGATTAAGTTAATTTTCATGGCAAAGAAGGACTATGCAATTCATCTGATCACTCTTCATAACATTCTGGAGTATGTGCAAATTGCTATTATAAAAACTTAAGCAGCGCAACTTTTCCAATTTCCAATATTTATGTAATTCTCAAAACTTTTGACCACAACTGTACATATGAATATAACACCCAAAAGTTAGGGCATATATCAGCTTAGTTACAATACCAGTAACAGACACAATTATTTAATACATAACTGAACATGATATGAACTATATTGGCCTCATATATGATGGACTAGACGAAGTATTTATGAAATGATAATCAAGCATCATTCACTCAGAAAAATAAGGGGCAATAACCCTGTATATATATAAATAGTTATAAACACATCAACTATTACTCTTTATTATTCCCAAATTAATTAATGTAAATTAGTTAATGTAATTACAGTGTTCCAGATAATGTCCCTATTTTGTAAATCAATAAATATTACATTTCGTGACAATGGTATATGTTCATGTTCCCTCTTTCATCATATTACTCACAATATCATATTAGTTCATAATAAAATTAATACGTTTATTTATTACACAATTTTAATATGTATGCCATATTCGATGATATTATTGTATTAAATTGCGTGATAATCATTTTATGTGGAGATCTGGGGAATAAATAAAATCCAAATGTGCAGGCCCATTTTGACATAATTTATCCTAACTCAACACTTCCAAAGCTGTTCATTTAATTTTATCTATTTTTGAGGGATGCTTTAAATAAAGGCTGCATATGAAAATCCTTCATTCAGGCCTTTTGGACTTAGGGTTTGCCTATTTCCCACAGATTCAGTGTTTGCACAAAGGTTTGCACAGATTTCAAACAAATATACCTTTGATATCATTTTACTTAATTTAGAATATTTACAACAAGAGCTAATATAAGCAAAAAATATACTACAACAGACTAAAGTAGCTATGAAAACACCTGTACACGCTACGTGGACAAGTTTATGAAGGAACAGGAAATAGTCAAACGAAAGAAATGGCTCCGGGACGCAGATGACTACTCAAAAGGAAGGATATACACCTGGCAACAAGATTCTTATAAAAGACAAACCAGCTCTAATCGACTGACTATGAAGAAACATCAGCCCTTTCACCAAGCTCCAAATCAGCCTGGACCTTCACCTAGGACATCAGGACCATCATCACCTTTTTTGACATCAGGCCCAGCACCAAATGAACCCGGCGGGGAGGTAGAAGACAGCACAAATGGAGAAACTCTAGAGGACAGAAAAATCAGATGACACTTCGCAAGAAGGGCAATCAATAGGGATGGATGATTTTCCTATGCAAAAACTTACTGTGGTAAATATTTCCTCTGTTTCCTTATCTGATGCTCAAGTGTGCTTGTTGGCTAAAGGTTTATCGTTTTGCCCATCCACAAAGGCGGACTGGTTCCAATTGGAGGTAGACTTACAACGGTTACTATGGAACATTAAGATGAAAATTTGTTTTTTTTGACAAACCTCCTTCTAACCGGTCGGCCTCTGTGGAAACAAAGTCTGAACTTACCTCTATACAACTTAGTCTTTTGTCTAGTAGTGACTTTATACCGCCAATATGTTCACATGCCCTTGAAACATTTACTCATGCTGTTAACTTTGACATGTAAAAGTTAAAGAATTTCACTGTAAACATTTCTTTACAACATCCTAATATGACTACATCTGATATGAAAGCTCTACATGAATTGTTCCATGACAACAGCCTCAGAATAAAGCCGGCCGATAAGGGTGGTGCGGTAGTTGTCATGGACACATCATGGTATGTGGGAGAAATTATGAGACAACTGAATGATCAAAAGGTCTATAGGGAACTTTCTAGTGATCCAAAATTTGACATCATTAAGAAAATTAAAAGAATATTGCATCCTGCACGTGATCAGGGTATTATAGATGAAGAGTTATACAATTTTCTGTTGGTTGAACATCCACGTACGCCAGTTATCTATGTACTGCTCAAAATACATAAAGCCCTAGTAAATCCGCCCAGCCGGCCTATAGTGTCGGGCATTGGTTCTGCCTGCTCCAACATCTCTATTTTTCTTGACCACTTACTCGCAGGTATGCCACTCATACAAGGTCCTATATTAGGGATACGGAAGATTTTTTGAAAAAATCTTCACAATTACACTTCCTGAAGGGTGTCTGGTGGCATCTTTTGATGTCACCAGTCTTTACACCTCAATTGAATCTACACGTGGTGTGAATGCGGTCGCTAGATGTTTGGAACAGAGTGAGTATTCAGCAGAATCACAAACTAATTTTGGATCTTTTGAACTTGATCCTGAGACATAATTACTTTATGTTTGGAGAGAGGTTCTTCTTACAGTTACGCGGGACCGCCATGGGGACAAATGTGGCACCTACGTACGCAAATGTCTTCATGGCAGCCATTGAGGAGGATCTCGTCTATGTGTCCCACAACTTCAGTTCAGTACTGGGGTGGTGGCGATACATAGACAACATCTTCCTCATTTGGCAAGAGATGTGGATTCCTTGATGTTGTTTAATCAACTGGATGGTGATATAAAATTTACACTGATGTACTCAGATACACAGGTGCAATTCCTAGATACTACAGTTTCCATTATAGGCAATAAATTGATTACTGACATCTTTACCAAACCTACTGATTGTAGCACTTTGTTGAACTTTGATAGTTGTCACCCATGATTCACAATTGATGCATTACCTGGTAGCCAATTGCTTCATGTTCAAAGGATAGTACAGGATCCTGAACGTTTACCTTTACGATCTGAACAGATGATAAATAAGTTTCGCCAAAGGGGCTATCCCTCTAGAGTCATTAACAGACAGTTAGACAAAATTCGAGCTCCACAAGGAATTAATAACACCAAGTTACAGAATAAAAGTCAACGCATCCCCTTTTTTCAACTTTTTCTGAACTAAGTAAAGATGTGTCAGCAATAATAAGGAAACATTGGCCTATTTTAAAGAGCAATTACCCTCAGATTAAGGAATTTGTAGCTCCTCCCCTTTTCTTGTATAGACGGACCACTAATCTCCAAGATGAATTGGTTAAAGCAGACATTCCTTTTAAACAAACGAGACAGACATACTTAGGCGTCATAAAAACAGGTTGTTATCCATGTTTGGCATGTGTGATATGTCCCTACCTATTTAAAGGCAATAGCTTTGTACATCCCCGTACAGGGGTACGATATGATATACGTCATTATTTGACATGCGATAGCACTTTTGTTATATATGTACTGTGATGTCCCTGTGGTCTCCTTTATGTAGGGTAGACCACATGTGACATGAAAACTAGGTTAAATAACCACCGGTTTACTATCAGAAAGAAAAGAACAGATTTACCTGTTCTAAAACATTTTGTTGAGAAGGGCCATACCGAAAAGGATTAAAAATGTATGAATATAGACCAAGTACCCATGCCGAGATGTGGAGGGGACCGTACAGTGATCTTAAACAGAGAGAATTACGGTGGATTCACCGGTTACAATCTCTAAAACCACAGGGACTTAATGTGGAGTTCCGATGGAGTCTAATGTGAGGTGGTGATTTTATTGACCTTTTTGGCAGGACTCTTCCCCTCTTTTGCTCTGATATCGTGACTATCTATGGTGTCATTAATTTAATTATTAACTTTTACTCTCTTTTTTTCTTTTTAGAACATATCAAGCTCTGCACCTCAAGTGGAAATGATTGCGCCTTAATAAAAAAATCTCCACTTATGTCCTTTTACGTGGGTGCATGATCAGAACAGTGTTAATATATATGGTTTATTGTAATGTATAATGGTGTGATCTATTATGTACTAGCATGGAGGGGGTAGAGGTAATTTTGGCTTCGGATGAGTGACACTGACATGCCTTGACCCCTGTTGCCATAATAGGGATGTGGTGATGATTACTTATGGTGATACAACCACATGACCCCCCTCTGTTATACCCTCCATACATAAAATATCCTTCTGAGTGTATGAAGGCCATGTCACCATTAACAAGATGTTAATGAAATGCTATGAGATATGGAACTAATCTTGTGGTTCAATTTAGCCACACTAATGCCGCTGTTTACTCATCATGCTTAACCTTTAGTACTCCTTATAATAATCTTAATAATTCCCCCGATCCATGTGTGGCATTGCCAGATGTCCTGAGGCTGACTGTGGTACGTCTTTTGGGGGGACGCCTGCGGGTAGCCCAGGTAACGGTACACGTGACCTTGTCATGTGATCCCATGACGGACTGACACGGTGGTCCCTCCCATCGTACTGCTGACGTCTCCGGCGTTTGCCTGGACTGCATGCTCACTCATTTCCAGTCATGTGAGTTCTCATGTGACTGGGTGAGCGTGGGTTGTAGTCTGGGTAATGGGTCATGCACAGTGCTGGATATGGGACGCGGAGGATGGCGGCATCTTTTTCCACTTGCGGTTGTAAGTTTTTATGTCTAGATGCACCTTATTGGCTGCTTTTAAATTAGTATGGATACACACAGGTGATCGCGATCACATACTTATGCACTATGACACTTTATTAGAATATGATAATATTGGAAAGAACCCCCTTATATGTATTCACTTTCTATATAATGTACAATGTATCACTTCTTTTTTGATGTCTCACACACTGATTTTGTATATATGCTATTTGTGAAAATATGTTAATGATCAATAATTAACCCACTATGAATTGTGGGTATATAATACCTGTTTGGACACCATTTGGTATGCTTGATAATGACTGGAAGGAGCAGTTGAAACGTTGCAATGGGAAAATAAAGTGGGTCCACTATTTGCACTGAATATTGGAGTGCTGCCTCGTCTTTGAAGGAATATACTCGCCAAGGACTGCCTAGTCAGCGGTCAGAGGATTTGCACCCCCATCCATCCAGCTGTGCTGCTGATCTCTTTTGTGTGATATATATATACACTGCACTGTTGCAGTTATTTCTGGTGAAAGCGTATAGGGGCGTATTTCAGTACAAAATAAAAATATATACGAATTTCACTGTTGCAGTTATTTGCGGTGAAAGCATTTAGTGGCCTATCTCAACACAAAGAACAAAATATATATGCACTGCACTGTTGCAGTTATTTGTGGTTGAAGCGTTTAGTGCCCTATTTCATTACAAAAAGAAAAATTTAAAATCTAATCTAATACAAGTCAGTGAGACCAATTTAGAGTCAGTTTGGGTTATTTTGCAGCTTGGTAATCATAAGGTAACTTGTGTAGGTGTCATATATAGACAACCTAGCCAAGTCAAAGAATTAGATGATCTACTAGTTGAGGAAATGGCTAAAATGACATTGAAAGGGGAAGTTGTCATTATGGGAGACTTTAATCTTCCTGATATAAACTGGAAAACCAAAAAAGCTAGTTCTGCCAGGAGCACAGACATTCTGAATTCCCTACTGGGATTATCTCTACAGCAATTGGTTGAGGAGCCAACCCGGAAGGAGGCCATTTTTGATTTAGTATTCACAAATGGCAATTTGGTATCTGATATTACTGTAGGGAAGCTTAGGGTCTAGTGATCACCAGTCAGTGTGGTTTACGATAAGTACAGTGACTGAGTCACTCCACACAAAAACAAAAGTTTTAGATTTTCGAAAAACAGACTTTTCTAAAATTAGATGAGTGGTATACGAGTCCCTATCAGACTGGAACAATTTCAATGGTGTCCAAGATAAATGGGACTACTTAAAAGTGGCACTATTGAAGACAACAGAAAAGTGCATTAGGCTTGTCAGTAAAAGCAAAAAAGGAAGAGACCACTGTGGTACTCAGCAGAAGTGGCCAAAATCATTAAAAACAAAAAGACGGCATTTAGTAAGTATAAAAACACCCAAAACGAGGATGACAGGGAAATCTATAAGATTAGGCAGAGAGCTTCTAAAGCAAGTTATAAGAGCTTCTAAAGCTCAGGCAGAAGAGAAATGAGCTCAGTCAGTGAAAAGAGGTGATAAGACATTCTTCAGATACATAAATGAAAAAAGGAAATTGAAACAAGGAATTACCAAATTAAAAACAAAAGAAGGAAGGTATATGGAAGAGGATAAAGAACTAGCTGACTGCTTCAATTAATACTTCTGTTCAGTTTTTACAAAGGAAAATAAAAGAGAAGGACCTCAGTTAGGGAGGAAGACTAATGAATCCTTTACAGAGGAAGAGGTTCTAAATCATAGGGGCCTGATCGGATACATCCAAAGCTATTAAAAGAGCTTAGAGGTGTACTAGCAAAACCATTAACAGATTTATTTAACCAATCACTGGTAACAGGTGTCGTCCCATAAGATTGGAAATTAGCAAAGGTTGTGCCAATTCAGAAGAAAGGTAGTAGAGAAGAATCGGGCAACTATAGGCCAGTAAGCCTGACATTAATAGTTGGGAAATTAATGGAAACCGTACTCAAAGAGAAGATTGTGGAACATCTAAAAACCCATGGGTTGATTGATAAAAAACAGCATGGGTTTACTTCAGGGAGATCATGTCAAACTAATCTTATTGACGTTTTTGATTGGGTGACTAAAATAATAGATGGCGGAGGTGCATTAGACATCGCTTATCTGGCCTTTAGTAAGGCTTTTGATACTGTCCCACATAGAAGGCTTATCAATAAACTGCTGTCTTTGAGCTTGGGCTCACATATTGTTGAATGGATAGGGCTGAAGGACAGAAAACAGAGGGTTGTAGTCAATGGAGTATATTCAGACCACGGTATTGTTACCAGTGGGGTACCTCAGGCATCTGTTCTGGGACCCATATTGTTTAATATCTTTATCAGCGAAATTGCAGAAGGCCTCAATAGTAAGGTGTGTCTTTTTGCTGATGACTAGAGATGAGCGAACACCTGGAAGTTCGGGTTCGGGAGGTTCGACGAACTTCCCGAAATATTGGATTCGGGTTCCTCTTCCATCATCGCCCTAAGCGTTTTCTCATTGAGACATAGAAGTGGTATTGTAACGCTGATAATGGTGTCATCGCCACTGGCCATGTTGGTGGAGTACTCGAAACAGCGCAACAGGGCACACAGGTCTCGCATGGAGGCCCAATCATTGGTGGTGAAGTGGTGCTGTTCCGCAGTGCGACTGACGCGTGCGTGCTGCAGCTGAAACTCCACTATGGCCTGCTGCTGCTCGCACAGTCTCTCCAGCATGTGCAAGGTGGAGTTCCACCTGGTGGGCACGTCACATATGAGGCGGTGAGCGGGAAGGCCGAAGTTCCGCTGTAGCGCAGACAGGCGAGCAGCAGCAGGATGTGAACGCCGGGAGCGCGCACAGACGGCCCGCACTTTATGCAGCAGCTCTGACATGTCGGGGTAGTTGTGAATGAACTTCTGCACCACCAAATTCAGCACATGCGCCAGGCAAGGGATGTGCGCCAAACCGGCTAGTCCCAGAGCTGTGACGAGATTTCGCCCATTATCGCACACCACCAGGCCGGGCTTGAGGCCCACCAGCAGAAACCACTAGTTGGTCTGTTGTTCAATACCCCGCCAAAACTCCTGCGCGGTGTGGGGCCTGTCCCCAAACATATGAGTTTCAGAATGGCCTGCTGACTTTTACTCCGGGCTGTGCTGAAGTTGGTGAAGGTGTGTGGCTGACTGGATGAGCTGGTGGAAGCAGAGGAGGAGGAGGAGGCTACAGGAGGCAAAGAATGATGCCCTGCAATCCTTGGCGGTGGAAGGACGTGCGCCAAGGAACTCTCCGCCTGGGGCCCAGTCGCCACTACATTTACCCAGTGTGCAGTTATGGAGATATAGCGTCCCTGGCCGTGCTTACTGGTCCACATATCTGTGGTTAGGTGGACCTTGCCACAGATGGCGCTGCGCAGTGCACACTTGATTTTATCGGATACTTGGTTGTGCAGGGAAGGCATGGCTGTCTTGGAGAAGTAGTGGCGGCTGGGAACAACATACTGTGGGACAGCCATGGACATCAGCTGTTTGAAGCTGTCTGTGTCCACCAGCCTAAATGACAGCATTTCAAAGGCCAGTAGTTTATAAATGCTGGCATTCAGGCCCAGGGCTCGAGGGTGGCTAGGTGGGAATTTACGCTTTCTCTCCAAGGTTTGTGAGATGGAGAGCTGAACGCTGCCGTGTGACATGGTGGAAATGCTTGGTGACGCAGGTGGTGTTGTCGGTGGCACATCCTCTGTTTGGTGGGCGGCAGGTGCCAATATTCCTCCTGAGGTGGAGGAAGAGGCCGAGGCAGCACCAGAAGAGGAGCAGGGGAGCTAGAGTGAGTTCCTTGCTTTTAAGGTGTTTACTCCACTGCAGTTCATGCTTTGCATGTAGATGCCTGGTCATGCAGGTTGTGCTAAGGTTCAGAACGTTAATGCCTCGCTTCAGGCTCTGATGGCACAGCGTGCAAACCACTTAGGTCTTGTCGTCAGCACATTGTTTAAAGAAGTGCCATGCCAGGGAACTCCTTGAAGCTGCCTTTGGGGTGCTCAGTCCCTGGTGGCGGTGGCCAGTAGCAGAGGAACTCTCTTGGCGGCGGCTGTTCTGCTTTTGCCCCCTGCTCCCTCTTTTGGTACGCTGTTGGCTCGGTCTCACCACTGCCTCTTCCTCTGAACTATGAAAGTCAGTGGCACGACCTTCATTCCATGTGGGGTCTAGGACCTCATCGTCCCCTGCATCGTCTTCCACACAGTCTTCCTCCCTGACCTCCTGTTCGGTCTGCACACTGCAGAAAGACGCAGCAGTTGGCACCTGTGTTTCGTCATCATCAGAGACGTGCGGACTGCGATGAGGGGGTATTCCCATGTCCTCATAATCAGAAAACATAAGTGGTTGTGCATCAGTGCATTCGATGTCTTCCACCACTGGGGAAGAGATAGGTGGTTGTGAACGTGCTGGATCCACTGTTGGCCACCCAATTGACTAGCGCCTGTACCTGCTCAGGCCTTACCATCTTTAGAACGGCATTGGGCCCCACCAAATATTGCTGTAAATTCTGGCGGGTACTGGAACCTGAGGAAGTTGGTTCACTAGGACATGTGGCTGTGGCAGAATGGCCATGTCCTCTCCCAGCACCAGAGGGTCCACTAACACCACCACGACCGCTTCGGGTCCCTTACTAGATGTTTTCCTCATTGTTACCGTTCACCAAGCACCACAAGAAGAAAAAAATATTTGGCCCAATGTATTAATTTCAAATTCAGGCCTTTTTTTACAGGCACCTAACACTATCTGCCTATTTATTCATGTAGCGTATTACACTAATCCAGGCACAGCAGTAACCACTGATTTAGGGAATATCTCTTTTAGGGCTAGTATTTAGGCCCTGGATGAAAGGTATCCTTTTATGGACAGATTTACACTTGGAGATGCACAGTAGCGTGAGAAAAATATGTAATATTATGCCTTCAGCAATTGTATTTTAACACTTTGTGTAATATACCCTTTAACGGACAGAAATCCAATGGGAGATGCACGGTGGCGTGTGAAGTTAATGAGGATTACCCTCTCAGCACTTGTATATACACCTTGAGTGTAATATACCCTTTTACGGACAGATTAACACTTGGCCTGCAACAGCTGAAACACCAGATTCAGGGTATTGCTATATTGGCAAGTGAATTTCACCCCAGAACAAAATATACCCTTTTATGGACAGATTTACACTTGGCATGCAACAGCTGGAACACCAGTTTCAGGGTATTGCTATTTTGGCAATTGAATTTCACCACAGAACAAAATATACCCTGTTACGGACATATTTAAACTAGGCCTGCAACAGCTGGAACACCAGATTCAGGGTATTGCTATTTTGGCAATTGAATTTCACCCCAGAACAAAATATATCCTTTGCAGGACACTATGAAACTTGGCCAGCCACAGCTGAAACCACTGATTTATGGTATTGCTATTTTGGCAATTGAATTTCACCCCAGAACAAAATATATGTTTTGGCGGACACTATTAAAGTTTGCCAGCCAGTGCTGGGACACCAGATTTAGGGGATTGCTATTTTGGCAATTGAATTTCACCCCAAAACAAAATATATAATTGCAGGACACTATGAAACTTGGCCAGCCACAGCTGAAACCACTGATTTATGGTATTGCTATTTTGGCAATTGAATTTCACCCCAGAACAAAATACATGTTTTTGCGGACACTATTATAGTTTGTCAGCCACAGCTGTGACGCCAGATTTATGGTATTGCTTTTTTGGCAATTGAATTTCACACCAGAACAAAATACATGTTTTTGCGGACACTATTATAGTTTGTCAGCCACAGCTGTGACGCCAGATTTATGGTATTGCTATTTTGGCAATTGAATTTCACCACAGAAAATAATCTATCCTTTGCCAGACAGCAGACAGTATTATACTTGGCTAGCCAAAGCTGGAACACCAGATTTAGGGAATTGGTATTTTGGCAATTGTATTTAACCCCTTAATAAAATATAGAAATTGCTATCCTGAGTGTCTAGGGGTGACAATTAGCACAGCCAAGCCCCTGATGTAGTATATAGCAAATAAAAACTAGTGTTGATGGATTGATGGACTTGGTGGCAGCTTGTCTGGTGCACCACAAGTCACAAAATGGCCGCCCGATCACCCCAGAAAATAAGTGACAGAAAAACGCTCTGTGCAGCCTAAAAACCAGTGAGCAAGTAACTAGCAGAAGTTCAATCATTCACAGCTGTAGATTGATCCGTTCATTAGGTGCTGTTGCTGACTTTTCCCTGCCTAATCTCGCCCTCAGAGAAGCTGCGTTCTCTCCCTACACTAATCAGAGCATTGTGACGTGCAGCACTACGTGACTCCAGCTTAAATAGAGGCTGGGTCACATGGTGCACTGGCCAATCACAGCCATGCCATTAGTAGGCATGGCTGTGATGGGCTCTTAGGGCAGAAGTAAAGCGCTAGCTGATTGGCTGCTGTGCAGCCCTTCAGAAAAGCGTGAAGAAATCGCCGAACAACGAACCCGAACCCGAACTTTTTGAAAATGTTCGGGTTCGGATCCGTGTCCCGAACACCCCAAAATTCGGTACGAACCAGAATTATTCTCGAACTGTTCGCTCAACACTACTGATGACACAAAGATTTGTAACAGGGTTGATGTTCCTGGAGGGATACACCAAATGGAAAAAATTTTTAGGAAAACTAGAGGAATGGTCAAAAATCTGGCAACTAATATTAAATGTCGATAAGTGCAAGATAATGCACCTGGGGTGTAAAAACCCAAGAGCAGAATATAAAATCAGTGATACAGTACTAACCTCAGTATCTGAGGAAAGGGATTTAGGGGTCATTATATCAGACGACCTAAAGGTGGGCAGACAATGTCATAGAGCAGCAGGTAATGCCAGCAGAATACTTGGGTGTATAGGGAGAGGCATTAACAGTAGAAAGAGGGAGGTGCTTGTGCCGCTCTACAGAGCACTAGGGAGACCTTATTGGCAGTATTGTGTGTAGTACTGGAGACCATATCTGCAGAAGGATATTGAAACTTTGGAGAGATCTCAGAGAAAGAGCTACTAAACTAGTACATGGATTGCAGGACAAAACTTACCAGGAAAGGTTAAAGGACCTTAACATGTATAGCTTGGAAGTAAGAAGAGACAGAGGGGATATAATGGAAACTTTTAAATACATGGACGCATGGAATAGCCTTCCTGCAGAAGTGGTAGCTGCATATGCAGTGAAGGAGTTTAAGCATGCATGGGATAGGCATAAGGCCATCCTTCATATAAGATAGGGCCAGGGGCTATTCATAGTATTCAGTATATTGGGCAGACTAGATGGGCCAAATGGTTCTTATCTGCCGACACATTCTATGTTTCTATGCACTGCACTGTTGCCGGTATTTGTGGTGAAAGCATTTAGTCGCCTATTTCAGTACAAAATTAAAATATATATGCACTGCACTGTTGCTGTTATTTGTGGTGAAAGCATTTAGTGGCTCATCTCAACACAAAGAATAAAATATATATGCACTGCATTGTTGCAGTTACGGCTGCTGGGGAAGGGTGGGCTGGCAGGAGCAGTACCAGCTTCATCATCATTCATCAGCAGCCTGATTCTACAGTCGCTGATGAGCAGCTTTCTTCAACCGCATAGTGAAGAAACTACTCACCAGCATTAGCAGGTTTCACACTTGGTTACATCATAAAGGGTTTTTTCGCTGTGGTAGCCATCCCTGCAAAACTTGCGGCTATGTTTCCCCAGTGAAAAAATTCCATGACTCAGAGAATAGTATGGAATTCAATATTAATTCATATATGAATTGCAACAGCTCCTATATGATATATGTCATTTCTTGTACACAATGCAACCTATTATATTTAGGCAGCACTTCCAGAAAATTCAAACAACGGATACTGGAACACCTGAATTACATCACAAATCCCTCTTATACTAACATATCCAGGGGCTGCCAGGCACTTCATAAATGAACATAACAGAAATACTAATTTTTTCAAAGCGTATGGAATAGAAAAAATTCTCCCCCTGCCCAGAGGTGGGGATTTAAAACATAAGTTACTGCTGAGGGAGGCTTTCTGGATATTTAAATTGAACACGTTTTCCCAAAGGTTTGAACTATAGAAAAGAAATGCTTCACTTTTACTAGTGTTTCAGTGTTGCCTCTCTACTGCATCTCCTTTCTAATCGGCACTCTGAATATGCAACTGTTTGGCTCTGTTCACACTGAGGAACGGGGTAGGTTTCGGTTTCAGCTTGACTTTCTGTCCTAACACAGCACCGGTTGACTACAATTCACATTGGTATATGTGAGCCAGTGCTGTTTTGGCATTTATTTGAGATTTAAGCAGCAATCTGCCTTTTGCTTCTTGATGGACTATATGTCCATTGTTGGGAGCAGTTTAGTGGTGCGTTTAGTCTTTGTGTGTATCTGCTTTTATATTTTCTGTCGTTTTTGTTGGTTTTAATGATTAAAGATATGATGGACTATTACAACAGAAATGATTCAGGCAACCATGGGTGTCTCCTTTTGCAATGCTATTTAATTACAACACCTGCCTTTACTCTCCACCCTGTGGGAGGGAGGTTGTTATTTCAAAGGGATATAAATCCATTCATTGTTGAGGAGACCCTTGTGAAGTCATGAATAAGAACTGTAAAGTTTTAAGCGCGTCGACTGACACAAGACCGCGTGTTTTACAGCCTGTGATGTGAACAGCTGTAATATTTGTACCCACCGGAATAAAGAAGTTACGGCTTGAAAAGAACATTGAAAGTGCTGGATTTTTCTTTCCTTTTGGTATAGACCTGGAGCAGGACCTGAACCAGCAGCTGGTGGCATACTTGGACAGCATCCTGCCAGCCATCATTGAAGATCTGCTGGACTACTGGGCAACCTAACTGGATTTGTGGCGCAACTGGCCGAGTTTGCCCTTGAAAAGCTGTCCTTCCGCGAGTAGTGTGGCATCAGAGCAGGTGTTTAGTGCGGCGGGGCCAAGAGTTACCCCAAGAAGAACTCGCCTGTCCACCCAAAATGTGGAGAGACTGACCTTTGTCAAGATTAATCAGGCGTGGATCAGCCAGGATTTACACCTACCAATGCCTGATACATCTGATAAGATCATCCATTCCGCCTCCTCCAAACCTTGCAAAAGAGACTGGTTTCTTCTGGCTATCTGCCTCAGCTACTACTCTGATGCTACCACCCACCTGATGCTACTTGCTACTTCATTAAACCACCTTCGTCAGGGGTACTGGTATTACCACCCACAGCCCCACTCTGTCACCTGGTCAATTTGTGGTATTCTGATGCTGCTGCCATCTCCAAACTATGCCACCTTGCCACTCTGTGGTATGCTCCTGATTCTGCCATCTCCACACTATGTCACCTTGCCACTCTGTGGTCTCCTGATGCTGCTGCGGCTGCCATCTCCACACTATGTCACCTTGCCACTCTGTGGTATCCTCCCGATGCTGCTGCCATCTCCAGACTCTGTTATTGTGCCACTCTGTGGCTTTCTCATGCTGATGCCACCTACACACTGTCATTGTGCCACTCGGTGGCCTCCTCATACTGCCGCCACCTCCACTGTGGCCTTCTGATGCTGCAGCCACCTCCAGACTCCATCATTAGACCACTCTGTGGTCTCCTCATGATGTTCCCACCCTCCCCACTTCATGAATGAGACACTATTTTGCCTTTCGGCCTGGCTGACATCATTTATTGGACCTTTCTTCTGATCTGTTAGAAGGAAGGAAAAATAAGATGGATACTGTCTGTGTTGCAGCTGTAAGGCCTGTATGGTCCCATCAGAATTGGCTTATGATTTAGTAGCCAAAAGTAGGAGTGGGTACAAAACACAGAAGACATGCAAATATTCCATTCACGTGTAATCTCCGTTTTATATTCACTCCTGTTTTAGCAATTAGCATTAGCAATACTGATGGATTATTGAGCAAATGCTGACCGAGTGAAGGCAGATGCTCCCCAGACAGGATCCGTATTTTGTGGGTTATTGTTCTAATGGATAAGAGGAAGGGCAAAATAATCAGTGACATCAACACAAACTTACTGCTGACACCCTCTCCATTCTGTTGGGCGGCTTTACTTGTATAAACGTTTAATGGAACAGGTTCTGTAAACATCTATGTGGAATCAGCTGATGACAGTGTAAAAGATTGACCTGTAAGGCCGAGTTTATACTTGAGTTATTTGGTCAGTTTTGGCCCCGTGACTGCCCAAATAAGTGAAGTGTGCAGTGATTCTAAGAGCGACGCCTGTCATCTGCATGTCATACTGACTCACAGTATTATTTCACTACCCCAGCACACTCTCTATGCATGTAAGGCCTCATGCACACGACCGTTGTTTGTTTCCGCGTCCGTTCCTTTTTTTCACGGAAAGGATGCTTCCCCATTCATTTCAATGGGTCCCTCAAAAAATGCGGATGGTTAACCGTTTTTGTTCCGCATCCGTGGTCAGTGTTTACCTTCCGTCAAAAAAATAGAGCATGTCCTATTTTTTTCATGTTTGCGGACAAGGATCTGTCAAAAAAAAGTCCGTCATCTGTTTTTTTTGACCGACGCAAAATTTGCGGACAGAGCGGACGCGGAGGCAGGCAACGGTCGTGTGCGTGTAGCCTTACTGAGAGGCATAGCGTTCTACACCCATATAAAGGCTCTCAGCAGCCAGGAAATAGCCGTTTTTTTCATGTGAAAAAAATTAGGATCAAGGCAAATCGTTTTGAAAAATTCAGCTAACCGTCTGAATCGAATTTAAGAGATTCGCTTTAGTCATCGAAAAATATATCTGTCAGTTTAAACCAGATAGTAGCACATATCCTTTTTTCTGATCTGTTTTTATATTTTTATTTCCTAAGCATTGTTATGGGGCCTGACATCTTTCCCGATCTGTTCTTCACAGCATTTAGAAAGGTTTAAAAAAATTGCTTTATGGCATAGACACAATGGAGGAGGGGACCCTATTGACTTCTATGGGAGAGTTTTCTAGGCATGCTCTGTGACCTGTTGTGCAAGCGGGTGTGGACCAACTGCACCATTGACTGGCTATAGGCTGGAGGGATGAGACTAAGCAACTACCTGGTCTTCACTTCACATTTAAGAACATTTTTTTACACTTCTTTAAAGTTGTAGGGGACTTGAACAGGCTTGAGGCTACCACAGCGAATGAATGTCTTCCTCGATCTCACAACAGGGAGCAGTTTAAGCCATAGGAGGATATTTAACCCCTCAAATGACCATGGCATCTGAGGGGGTTAAATGTCCATGAATGGCATTATTGCTGATCACAGACATTGCTTTCAGGTGGCTGCTGTGAAAAACAGCAGACACCCGGTGGCTACAGTGCCAGCTCCCCTCCATAGTAGACGCAATCTTTAAAGAGATGACAAGTTCTGTACATAAACAGCAATCATCAAGGGTCTAAGGAAAAGGTGTGGGGCTAGAAATGTAATAATTTGCACGAAAATTTTGGTACAAAATGTTGGCACTATGCAAGGCCATCAATAGGTGGTATAGCGTTATATGGAAGTGTCCAGCTGTCCACCATATTTATTGTAGAGCGTGAGCCACAGTGTTAAATTTGGCGCATCTTTAGACTTCATGTCTACGTTTACACTGTCTACGCTTTAAGCTGTATTGGTAGATTTACTGCAATGTCTGCATTTTTATAACTTTTAGGCTACATGCACACGGCCATGAAAAACTAATTTTCATGGCCATTTTGCATCAGTGTGTGCATTTTCTGGCTGTGTGTCCGTTTAATGTCCAGTTTGCATCCTTTTTTCATGTCTGTTAAAAACAATGAATTTGAAACAGTTATTTCTAGATCCAATCTTCTGAGAATACCCACAGGATGGTAGCCCCCCCAGCTAAAATAATGTCCCCCATAGTGTAGTTTTTTTTTTACTGCCCCTAAATTTAATAATGCTCCTAGCTAAAATAATGCCCGCCATAGTCTAGCCATTTTATTTTACGGCGCTTAGCTTTACTGATTGTCCCCATTTAGGTCTCCCAGCTAAAATAATGCCCCCCATAATGTAGCCATTTTATTTTAATGCCCCCAGATTTTTTTGGTTGATTTGACAAAAAAAAAAAAAACCTCACCTTGTCCATTTGATTGTGCTGCTGCAGTCTCTTTATTGAGCAGGACCTGCCGAAGGACCTGTGATGTGCGCAATGATGTCACTGTGTGCTCCCATGTAGCTAAGCCATCACACATATTGCAGGTCCTGCTCAATGGAGAGGAGAGACTGCTGCAGCTCGATCAATGGGATCTGTCTGGCCATGGAAATGGCCAAAAATAGGACATGTTCTATTTTTGGACAGACGCTATTCACCGAGATGTGAAAAGCCCCACAGACTTTCATTGGTGCTAAAAACGGCCATGTGACAGCCGTTACTTAAACAGCCGTCATATGGCTATTTTTTCACTGTCATGAGGCCTTATTGTGTATGTTATTTTGTTCTCCATAGTCTAACACACATTGGTGACTTGATCTGTAGTGACGCCTTCTCACTCCGATAGTGATGTAATGGAAGATTCCTAATACTACTGAGTGCTGTGAATCATTTTCTTCCAACCAAGCTGTGGTGAGACTGGAGGTCTTTGTGTTCTAAAAAACTTGTATGGTACACTGCTAGTTTTGGAAGAAAGATAAAATAATGAAACATTAACACTGAATATGCTGAACACTTTATTTTTGCAGCACTTGTAATAGTTCAGTTTCACATTCTCTTTGTAGCCTTTACTAACTCTTCCCAGATTATGGCCAGTTGCAGCACTGACAGCTAGTGTCAAAGACAAGACCAGATTGGCAATTCTGTTGGTAGCTGTGGTCATTAAAGCAGTTCCAGAAAGCATTCTTGTTTCCGGCCACAGGGTAGAGTCCATTTGCCTTTCCTGCACAGAATCCGCTACCTCCTGAGCTACCAGTAATGCAACCGCTGGACCCACCTCCACTGGGCACAGTCTTTGGGGCAACAGGAGATGCAAGGGGTGGGCATCCTGCAAAAAAAATATGGAATGTTAATCAGAACATGATTTTTTAATTATAGTAGTAATTATGTGGGCATGAGTTTTAGTATAGTTTCATAGTGGATTTAAAAAAAAAAAAAAAAAAAAGTTTGAGGGGTTTTCAGAGACTTATACTGATGAGTTATCTTCTGGATATGTCACCAGATCTGATTGAAGGGGGGTATGGGGTGATCTAACACCCGACACAGTAATTTGTACAGTACAAAACCATTTCCTGAACTCTGGTTCGGTTCCAAGTGGCACTTGGACCCAACCAGAGTTCGGAAAGTGTTTTTTTTACAGTACTAATTTATGAAGTTATTACCCAAAGTCTCACTAGACGTCGAAGCTATAACTTCAGCTCATCGGAATCAGTACTTTCTAATACTGTACAGAGCTCTTGCTCCTTACAGTTTTGGAACAAACTTTGTCTTGAATAGACTTTGGATGTTTTATCAGAAGTGGATTTGCTCATCCCTACTGATGACCTATCCAGGGGATTTCTCATGAGCAGTGTCGCACTCCGGTTTCCTAGGGCACAACAGTCAAATTTATTCTGGGGCCCACCAGTTGTAGCTACCTGCAAATATTACCTGCTCACACTGCGACAGACAGGAGGACTAGGGCACACCTTGCTCAGGGGCCCACTGGGGGATTCACCTGTTCTGTGGGCCAGTCTGAGTCTGGTCATCAGAATAAAAAGTCTTTGGAAAACACCTTCAAGTTCATCCATTAAGCTTATGAAGTTTATCCAATATAGACCAATATGCCAAGAAGTGGAAATATCCTTTCCTGCCCCCTACTTGCATCTGAACAGATTAAACCATTATTCTATAATAGTAATAGCCCTGTATATTGTGTTTGACTGAATTGTATGAAAATGACAGTATATCATAGTAAAAGAAAACCAAGTAGAGAGGATTTAGGCTAGGTTCACTCTTCAGCGTACTTGATACGGGGGCATTACAGCTCGTTTTGGGAAAAAGGAAAGGCGCATTGTACGCGTGTTTGACCACTCTGGCGCCAATCACAATATGTGCGACAACACACCCCAAGAAGCTCCTGTACTTCTTTGGTGTAGGGGCATTTTACAGCACATTCGTATGCACTGTAAAACTCAGGTAAGAACCATGTCCATAGGGAAACATGGGTTGTCGCTTGTTGAGCATTTCACAGCACGTAGGAACGCAATGTAAAACGCTCAGGTGTAAACCAGGCCTTACAGGCGCTGTCCAGATGAGTTGCAAAACTTGGAATTTATTAAAACAAAGAAATCTTTAAAAATATAAAATACATAAAGTATGACACGTCAAGGCCATCTTCATTCTTCCTGGAAAAGGCTACGCAATGTCCATCTATAGATATACTTACCGGAAGCTTGTATGCCAAGAGTATTCTTCAGTGTGGTTATTAGAGGGTATTTGCCCTGGTTGCAGAAAGTACCAGTAAAATCATCCAAATCAATAGCCCAAACCATAGCGCCTGCAAAGTTGTTCTGCATCAGCCACTGAGCCTTTGAATTAGAAATATGAAAATCCATGTTAGCGCACTTCTGACGCGTGTTTATTTGCTTCTTTAACAGAAAAAAATGCAATTACCTTTGTCTGGAAACTCTTCACATTGTCATATCCCAACCACGTATTACCCTGGTAGGCATAGGGGACATATTCAGCAGAAGACCACATATTAGTAGCCCCATTCTTCAGGAAAGTACAAATCTGCAGACGACATGAACGGCAAAGTATGAAATTCTGTTTAACAATAAGATATTCAAGTTTGTTTCTCTTTTTTCATGTAGATAATGAAAATTATTTTTTGGGTGTTATGAAGCAACACAATTTTTTTTTTTTTTCATAGACTGCCGCTTGTCTAAATAGTTTGTTATTAAATATATTTATTGAACCTCATCTTATTCTATAGTTTTAGTATTTAGTTTAGAATGTCTTACTTCATAGTAGGCCCAGAATCCTGTCTGCTTAGTGTAAGGTCCCTCAGGTCCTGGTCCAGAAGTAGGAGCCCCAATGGCAGTGTTTGATGGGTTGCTCAGGATGAAAGCGTATCCATAAGTTGGGAATCCAACAATGAGTTTAGAAGCTGGGGCACCATTGTTCAGGTAGTAGTTCATGACGTAATCCTAGAATTTGTCAAATGTTTAAGATTTTATACCAGTCTACCATAGTAAGCAATTATTGCAGAGATCAATCAACTCAGCTAGTCATGCTTCACAATCATGCATACAGCTTGTACACAACACACCTGGCAGAGATAGCTTTTCAGAGATACTAACCACATTCAAGTAAGAGTTGTAACCAGTGGCAGAAGGGTTAGAATACAGAGGGCTGTTCTCTCCAGTATATCCTTCCCAAGAACCATGCAGATCATAGGTCATAACATGAAAATAATCCAAAGCCCTAAAATACAATAAACCTTTAAAACATTGTGTACAAGTAACTACATAATATTTTAGTCTGTTATTCATTAAATATGTTCTGTGGCAAGCTCCAAAAAATAAAAAAATTTAGATTACTTTAAAAAAAAATCTTCAAGGGGTTGTCCCATCGCTAGGATATGCCTCTAATGTCCGGTAGGTGTGGGTTCCGCACCTATCTTTTGCCACAAAGTGACAGCCGCCCTCTATTTCTATACATGAGTGCTGAAAATAGCTGAGGGTGCGGCTTGGCTATTTCTGTAAGCCCTATAGAAGTGAATTGTGCGGTGGCCACGCTTGAGCGGCACACTTCCCATTATTTTCAATATATATCAAAATAGATAGAGAATCACTCTGCAATTTTGGAACTCTTAGAAATGAACGGACGGCAGACACTTTGCAGACAGTACAAAGAGGAGAACTGCACCTATTAGACCTTGGGGAGGGATTATATCCTAGAAATATGCTCCCAATGTCAAAGATGGGACAACCCCTTTAAGAAGGACCTTTTGCTACATAATGCATTCTGCAGAAGGAGACGAGCAGATTTATACATCAATTTGTGGGGGGGGGAAAAATAAAAAGTCGGTAAAATTGTATGTCACATCTCTGTCATTTCAAAATTTAAGAGCTCCTGTGTGAACAGCCATCACTGACGGACAGCAATTTCTTTATACATTCTTACACAGATAATGCTATTCATAACCGATAATACCTTCCTGTGTACAATTATCAGTGACTAATAGCCATCTATGTGTACACACTTAGGGCACATGCCAACGGCCATTGCTCCTCCGTGGCCATATTGCGGCCCGCAATACATGGTGAACCGGCTGTGTGCACCCTGCATGACGGATGCAGACCCATTCACCTGAATGGGTCCACAAATCCAGAGATGCGGTACGGAAGCACAGATCGGATCCCCCACGGAAGCACTACGCACCTCTTCCTTGATGTTTCTGGCCATGGCTCTGCACTGCAGAAAAGTAGTGCATGCACTATATTGCGGTGTGGACCGTCATATGCAGATCGCAGACCCCAGTCAATTAAATGGGTCCGCAATCCGCATGCAGCTGCCCCACGGTCTTGCCCGTGCATTGAGGACTGCAATTTGCGGTCTGCAACATGGACCCGGCTGGCACATGGCAGTGGGCATGAGCCCTTACACAGAAAATGGTATCACTGATAACGCCTCCCCCATATACAGCTACTGACAGATATCTCTGTATACACTTATCAGTGATTGATAGCATTCGCGGTGTAAGACACTGCTTGTTTGCAACTGAAGTCAGATGGATCAGAAATATATAAATTACACGCTTTACTGAATCTTTCCATATAACTATATAGCAATCGGCTCTGCTCCTCCTGTTCAACATTCTACCTGCAGATGGTGCTGCATTTCATGGTGACAATTTTCCTTTAAATTGTTT